>JACXGI010008552.1:15115-33448 GCA_016801175.1 Esox masquinongy | reverse complement strand
CCGACCTAAAGTACTTCCCCGAGTTGGTTAATGAGAAGAGATTAAGAGGAGACAAAATCGCAGTGCCGGCAATTATCTTTATTCATACAGATATATCTGGAGACAGTGTGGCATTCAGTCCAACAGAGTCTGACACAATCACAGCACACACAGTTCTTATAGCATGAGCCCCCTACCCTAAATTTTATGGTTCAGGGAGGGGTTCCTACCATATATGAGTGAGATATATGTTGTTTAACACATCTTTCATGGCAGCTGCCGTCTTCGGGTTTCCCTGTTGTTATTCCAATCAATCGACTTCTAGCTTTAGCGTCTTTTCCCTTATTTGGCATTCTGCCCGTTTATTACCGAATTCCAAAGGGGGTCTGTTCTTGCTCCCAGCTATTCTAGTGAGATAAGGATCCTGTCACCCCCTCCTCTAATGCAGGTACAATGTTTCTTAGTTCTACTTAGCCTCTAGCAGGCTTGCATGTTATCTTAATGCTATTGCCCCACATAATACTCTGCATTAATGTAATATTTCACCATATTTACATGTAGGTATCAGCAGGGATTTCATCACCGAGTACAGCGACTACATCACAGAGAACGGTAGGTTTTGAAATTATGAGCGATGAAGGGGTTGGCTACCCAGAAAACTTTGGCGATGGTAATATTCCAAATCGAGATTATTAATTTCATGCAATGTTTATTTACTTTGCCAGGCCACACAACTTCACTGAAAACGTCCAAAATTAAAATGTTAAGGCCCTGTAAGATGTATGAAAGATGTAGTCTTTTGCCCTGTGTTACCCAAATGGTGCAAGATAATGGCATGAAACTTACTCCCCACCTATTTAAACCCCTCAGGCATTGCAACTGAAGTGGCCAGAAGTTGTTCTTTTTTTGTCCTTGGGCCCACAGGCACCCATTGATGTTGAAAGCTATCACTAGTAAAATTGCCTATCCACATTGCCTCAAAGTTGCGGCATACGCCCATTTAGAGTAATGTTATTTAATTGGCAGTGTTGCCAACCACACTCTGCAAACTGTCTTGGCAGTAATGATGTACTTTACTCTGCCCATTATCAGTCTTAGTCATGGTGCTATATGGTTATATGAAAAGTAATTATTTAAATCACTGAGCACAGCTTTAATCTTTCACTCTAATACAGGTACCTCTTCCATCCTTTCCACAACAAAATGGTGCAGGATCAGGGTATATGAAACGAATACAAAAGAAGTTGTGTGTTTGCCTTGGTCATCAGAGTCAACATTCCCCATACCCAGAGGAGACAACAGAACCAAATTGGCTGAAGCTGGCCTTATTGGGAAAATATCATTTTTATCTGAGTGGTCTGAAATACAACTGAGAGGAGAAGTAACAGCCATCTTCAGAGCCACATTTGGATTGTCAGAGAACCAGTCATTTCCATTTGAATACTTAAGCACCATCAAGGGATGTAAAAAACTTATGAAACCTAAGGTCACAGTTTCCCATGGGGAGGAAAAGAAGTTGCGACCATATGTTCAAACACATGTCTGTATATTTTAGCAGGAAGGCACATGCCCGCTGAGGTAAGCATAATGTTTGTGTCTGGAATTTTTACATATTTAGTATTTTGTTCATCATTCATGTATCATCATAAACATTATACAGTTGTGCTCAAAAGTTTGCATACCCTTGGAGAACATGTACTGTAATATATGTACCATTTGTAAAGAAAACATGAGTGAGCAGGCAAAACACGTCTTTTATTTCTTATGGGATTCACATTCAACTGTAGGTCATAACAGAATGGCACAATCATACAACAAAAAATGGCAACAGAGAAAAAAATGAACTGACCCCTGTTCAAAAGTCTGCATACCCTTAGTTTTAAATATGGTGTATTGCCCCCTTTAGCATCAATGACAGCGTGCAGTCTTTTGTAATAGTTGTCTATGAGGCCCTGAATTCTTGCAGGTGGTATAGCTCCCCATTCGTCTTGGCAAAATGCCTCCAGGTCATGCAAAGTCTTTGGTCGTCTTGCATGAACCGCACGTTTGAGATCTCCCCAGAGTGGCTCGATGAAATTAAGGTCTTCTTAATTCTTAAATGTTTCACCTGGTGTGTCTGTAACAAGGCCAAACATTCAAGGGTATGTAAACATTTGATCAAGGCTATTTGGGTGATTTCTGTTATCATTATGATTTAAAAAGGAGCCAAACAACTATATGATAATGAATGGCTTCATATGATCACTATCCTTAAATAAAAGACAGTTTCTTTGCATGATCAGTCATATTTTCAAAATCAATGCCAAAATTTCACAATTTCTGACAGGTTATGCAAACATATGAGCACAACTGTAATGTAATATTGTACATTTGGCCTTATCTGATATATTACTTGGTTTTGATGTTTTTGTTAAATGTACATAAACCTCTTCTCCACAGGATGAATGCATAGAATTGTCTGATGACAGTGACTTTGAATACCCAGCACCACAGAGAAGGAGAGTTTGGTAAATGTTTTTGCTTGTTGCTTTTGTGCATGATATTACAGTAAAGGAAGACCCTAAGTCTTTTTCATGCAGTGAATCAGGGAGAGGCATTGTCTACACTGAGGAAAACCCAGGGAATACATCAGCAGGCCAGAGATCAGTATTCGACCCAAGCTGGAGGCTGCTGTTTCAGGGAGTAGCATGTGGCTGCAGTACCGGAGGCTGCAGTTTCAGGACCACAGTTCTAGGACCACAGTTCTAGGACCCTCGATATTCGCGACAGCGGCACCTAACGAGTCGGATAACCATGGACCGGCACAAGTTTAGCCAATAGTATTGTAGTACTTCCTGCTGGCTGGAGTACTCTACTCATCTTTATGGCCGTGATAGCCTTATGACATGAAATGAATGCACCTGTGGCTTATTGGGGGAAGCTCTGACAGGACTCTGGGACTATAAAGCGCAGAGTCGGGAGGGTAACAAGAGAAGACGGGGTTGTTGTAACGGGACTGAATTGTGTAGCAGATGATTTTCTGTTGTCAGACGACACTACGGGCCGCGCTAGTACTCATCTCAACGGGGGGAGGGAGCCGTTCGCTGCTGGTTAGGGCAGCCGGCGGCGAAGATAATTAGCTAGAGGGCCTGGACGCTAGGAAAGATTAGTGGGTTGCTAGGAGTACGTTAAAGCCCGCTTCCTTGTCTAACATTCACCACCTGTGCACCGTGGACGCGTGTCCACTGCCGGAACGGAACCAGCTGTGCCGACGGGTCAAACAAGGGTGCACAAGCTCTGACCCCAGGGTGGGGTCTCATCGGCTCTGGGAGCTAAGTACTTTTAAAAACCTTTACTTTATTGTTTTGTTTGTATAGTGTTTTAAATAGATTGTCTTATAAGCCCCATGACACTAGCTGACAGGAGGGACATCGAGTGGGGTTAGGGCTTTTTTTCCCGGGGGTTGGTTCCTGCAACCTGGTCTCGTAGACTATTTTACGAAAATCCATGGCGCCCGATTTCGTATGATATGTGACGTTGCGTTAGGTTACATTACAATGCGCCACCAAAACGTATGATACATAACGAAAATATTAAAACGTAACATATCTTACGAACGCTATTACAACGTATCAAATGTTACGAGCGCTATTAAAACATAAAATAACATACAAACACCAGACAAACGTATGATATGTACGAACGCTATGAAAGACGATTTTTTAACAAAATGTTTGAACTGTGTTTCAAACCGGCAACATTGGAATGAGGAGGGAGTCACCTTACCCACTGCCCCACACTAGACATGGAGATTTTGCATGAGTAACAGCAACAGCAAGGTTGCTAGAATATGTTTTATAAAAGCATTTTATTGTTAACGTTACGTTAACATTAGGCATCACAGCACTGGGGTTAGGGTTAAGGTTAGATCTCACAGCACAAGGGTTAAGGTTAGGCTTAAGGTTTGGGCTACGGTTAGGAAACAAAAAAGGTTATGTTAACGTTTGGTTAGGGTTACCTCTCACAGCTCTGGGGTTCAGGTTAGGGTTAAGGTTAGGTATCACAGCACTGGGGTTAAGGTTAGGGTTATGGTCTCGGTTAGGATTAGAAAGAAAATCACTTCAAATATATTTATGTAGTGACAACACCACTCGCCAAGACTGATTTCAGGTTCTTCACTGGAGTAGTGAGTAGGGTACCTGTCTAGGAACTGGAAGATCCCTGGTTCAAACTGTGCTTTTTTTTTCTCCATTCCGACTCTAACGTTATTTTACTGCACATAATATATCTTACGAAATGCCCTGCCTAAAATTTACGTAAAATAGTCTACGTCATCCTTCTGAGACCACTCTGGTTCCTTAAATACTGTGTGCGTGTATGCTGCGCGTGTCTAGTAGGCAATTAGCCCAGTTAGAGAATCCTGCTACTACAGGCGGCTATACAGTGTGCTGTATTATTGATCTTACAGTGTGGTGCTATTTATTCTATAGTGTGCCGTGCTATTGATCTTAGTGTGTAGTGCTATTTATTCTATAGTATGCCGTGCTATTGATCTTAGTGTGTAGTGCTATTTATTCTATGGTGTGCTGTGTTATTGGTCTTACATGTTGTGCTATTTACTCTATGGTGTGTTGTGCTACTTATTTTAGTCTTGGTCCGACTGGTTCAACCCATCCTGTTTAGCCCTTGTGGTGGCTGTATTATGAGGTATCCCTATGAATTATTTCCAATAAAGGCTGTTTTTTATATTTGGTGCCTGCCTCGTTGTGTCAGTTTCTGACTTCCGGACCTTTCGGACAAAAAAGGTGGTGGCAGTGTTAACATTACCCTCTTACACTCGATCCAGTGACAGCCACACTTGAGGGTGGTCCAAGGTTTATTACAGTGTTTGTTTATTAACAAGATGGACGGTAATCACAGTGTGAGTAGCTGTATTGAATCAAGTTTTGTATAAAACAATGCTGGTGTCTTGAATTGGACAGGAAAGTTAATATTAGCTAGCTTGTTGACTGAATGTTAATCAAGCTTTGTCTTGAAATGAATTTGACTGCTAAGTTGATGTTAGCTAGCTAGGCCGAACTTCGCCCAAAGGGTTAAAGTTTAGTATCATAACGTCAGCTAACTAGTGAAGTTGTCCAATACGACAAAGTTCATCCCAGCATGCCCATCCACATGAAAGGAAACGTCCTCAAGCAGCGCATCCATCCTGCCATGGAGGTTCAACACCAGCAGCAGAACAGAAAGAAGCAGTGGATCCTCTCTGCAGCCCCATCCATCCCACATCACCCAAAGACACGTTTCGTTACAGTGATGACATGAAATCAAATACAATATAATAGATTAGAGTTTAACTTATATTTCTCCAGAGAACTTTGATTTAAATATATAATGCTGTATTATATATTTAAATCAAAGTTGTCTGGGGAAATATAAAACATGATGATAGAAGTATTATTAGGCCTATATATTATTTAAATGTGTCTGAATAAAATATCTGGTCAGAGCAAACAAATCAGAGACGGACTTGCATTGATTCACTGCTCAAAAGGAATTGTTGATAACATTCAGGCTGCTTTTAATGCATCGCATTGAAACTTCACAGAATTTTTTTTTTAAACTTTACCTTCATCCTCCTCTTCGGCTGTTCTGGGGGAAATTCATAAGAATACAATACCTTTTTGGTCCAATATTTTTGCATGTTCCAATTACTGGTGGGTCAGTAAATACAGTGAGGGGAAACTAGTATTTGATCCCCCGCTGATTTTGTACATTTGCCCACTGACAAAGAAATGATCAGTCTATAATTTTAATGGTAGGTTTATTTGAACAGTGAGTGACAGAATAACAACAAAAAAATCCAGAAAAACGCATGTCAAAAATGTAATAAGTTGATTTGCATTTTAATGAGTGAAATATGTATTCAACCCCTCTGCAAAACATGACTTAGTACTTGGTGGCAAAACCCTTGTTGGCAATCACAGAGGTCAGACGTTTCTTGTAGTTGGCCACCAGATTTGCACACCTCATTTTGTCCCACTCCTCTTTGCAGATCTTTTCCAAGTCATTAAGGTTTCGAGGCTCACGTTTGGCAACTCGAACCTTCAGCTCCCTCCACAGATTTTCTATGGGATTAAGGTCTGGAGATTGGCTAGGCCACTCCAGGACCTTAATGTGCTTCTTCTTGAGCCACTCCTTTGTTGCCTTGGCCGTGTGTTTTGGGTCATTGTCATGCTGGAATACCTATCCACGATCCATTTTCAATGCCCTGGCTGAGGGAAGGAGGTTCTCACCCAAGATTTGACGGTACATGGTCCCGTCCATCGTCCCTTTGATGCGGTGAAGTTGTCCTGTCCCCTTAGCAGAAAAACACCCCCAAAGTATAATGTTTCCACCTCCATGTTTGACGGTGGGGATGGTGTTCTTGGGGTCACAGGCAGCATTCCTTCTCCAAATGTTAATCTGCACAAATGTTTACATTTGAGTAATTTATCAGACGCTATTATACAAGGCAATTTACAGTAGTATTTAGGATTAGGTGCCTTGCATAAAGGCAGAGACATGTTTCATCATGTTACCTGGAGAAGTTTAACTAGCAAATGACTCTAAAAGCCAGCCTACTCTCCAGTTTTCCCCAATTACTGGGTGATGTGAGCAGAGATATTGTTTTGTTAACATCTTTCAGTCCCAGTACCGTTGCAATGGACCTTGTCTGTCCTTTGGTAGTGTTAGCTTCTGTCCACTTTTGATCCATGAACAGAGTCTTTAAACAAACAAGTCAGGGGAGAATCTTTATTTAGCATGAGTCCAAGATGTTGATCGTCCAAGCTTAATTCAGTTACTTTTCATGCCCAATATCTATCAGTAGTCTGCAACATCAGAGCTCTGGAAAAAAACGAGAAGGCCGTTGTGGTGAGTGTTGGGATGGACTGAAACATTAAAGAGAAATAGAGCAATTAAGATAAATGAATGAAACATGTTTTGATAAGTAGGTGAGATTTTTATTTTAGCTAGCCTGTTATTTTACCAGGTATGTTGCCTGAGAAAAAACTCTAATTTAAACCATCAACCTGGGAAATAGTTACAGGAGAAGGAGAGAAGATCAACCAATTGGAAGCTGGGGATGGTTAGGTAGCCATGCTGTTATGTTATTACATATTGCCATCACACCGGTAAACACCCCTTCTCTTACAATCAGTGACATGGGACCTATGGAGACCACAAACAGTCTGGGCACCCATTTACCATCCAATCCAAATCACAGCACCCTGTGCAGGATACTTAAGCAACATGAAGTCTCCCATCCCAGGACCAACCAGGCCCGACCTTGTAGTCTCCCATCCCAGGACCAACCAGGCCCGACCTTGTAGTCTCCCATCCCAGGACCAACCAGGCCCGACCTTGTAGTCTCCCATCCCAGGACCAACCAGGCCCGACCTTGTAGTCTCCCATCCCAGGACCGACCAGGCCCGACCTTGTAGTCTCCCATCCAGGACCGACCAGCCCCGACCTTGCTTTGCTTCAGAGGCAAAAGCCAGCAGTGGGATGCAGAGAACTTCCATAGACATACAGACAGAACTTCTTCAGTTTGCCATGCTTGTCATTCTCACTAATATTCAACTAATCATATATTCTGCAGTTATAGGTAAAGGAGAATCCAAGTCAATGCCCTTTTTTACTTATGCCTTACAAACACACCTGTAGTAAGAGAAATTGTAGTCTGGCCTGACATCCTGATCTCTCCCACAAGGCCACCTTTATAATAAAAGCAGTACATACATTTTGTGTAAACTAATCTGACATGGTCAGCCTCCATACCCTTATAGAGAAGGGTTGGTGGTTAGGCTACCTGCTCTGCTGGACATTATTGCCTGTCACCTCCAACGGTGTATAGACCAGCTACAGGATGATCAACAGTTAGTGGACACCGGTTCTTCACACTTATCCTGGTACACCTATCTCGTAGTGGTGAACATAAAAAACAGAGTCATTTGTAAGTCAGTATTCAAGCAATTGGCTAACCAAGAATCAAGGTAAATTAGTCAATTTAGGCTATATCAGTATCTGAAGAAACTACTGTATGGACTGAATTTAATAAAGACATGATTTATTGGTAGCTACGGTTGCACTTGTTTACATTGATTAACTAACAAGATACACATTACTGGTAGCATTTGTTATTGCTAACGATTAGGTATGAGACTAACTTAGCAAATATTAGGTTACTGAGATATTGAGATTGGGATAGCTAACAAACATATAATACGAAAGTAATGATGTTCACTTTACAAAGCAAATTTAGCTAAAGCTCTTACCTGAGTCAAATGGATGTGCAAGCCAGGATGCCCTGAATTAGAGCCCATACCCCGTCCCGTCGAGGCGGTTGGCAGCCTCTCTCAATAATTCTGAGAAGCTTTTCTGGGAGCCATATTTATTTATTGAATATATTTATTTAATATAGACTTAAATTCCTTAAACCACAAAGTTACCAGGCCATCAATGTACGTCACGTGTAAAATCAGTGCGTGCTACCGCCACCTGGTGACAAAACATACAAATCTCCACACACATTTGCAAATCGCAACACGCATTTGCAGATCTCTGCTGTGGTAGAAGTGTAACGTAAGTGGAAGCACACAAAATGTTTTGTTTGTGTTCTTCCACTTACGTTTGTTTTGGAGTGTCACGTTAAACCACAGGACATTGCCAGCCACTGCTGGAGTGTAGCAGAAGAAACTGCAGCAACTGTCAATGGTCACATCCCTCTCCTGAATTTGGGTGTAATAAGTGATGTACTGCTACTAGTTGATCGCTGAAGGAAGCATGTATTTAAACCAGACTAGAACATGTCCACGTAGCCCAATGTGGGTTTCAAGTCTCTCTAAGAGAAGGGAGTGATCAATAGTGTCAAAGGCAGCACTAAGATCAAGGAGCAGCAGGACGGATGCAGAACCATTGTCTGAGGCCATTAGAAGGTCATTTATTACCTTCACAAGTGCAGTCTCAGTGCTATGATGGGGTCTGAAGCCGGACTGGAGCATTTCGTAAAGGTTATTTGTCTTCAGGAAGGCATTCAGCTGTTGGAAACATTTGTCTGAGATTTTGAGAGGAACGGGAGATTTGATATTGGCCTATAATTGTTTGATTTGTCTGGATCCAGATTAGATTTTTTCAGAAGCAGCTTAATTTCCACTATTTTTAGTGGGTTTGGTACACATCCAGAAGATAGGGAGCAATTAATTATGTTCAACATTGGCTGACCTAGCATCGGAAATAGCTCCTTTAGTAGTTTTGTTGGAATCGTGTCTAGCTGACAATTTGTGGGTTTAGAACTCATTACTAATATAGAGACCGTATCAAGCGATACAGGATCAAAACTTTCAGGTGTCCCCATTGACATTATCTTCTCTCCTTACTACACTGAAATTACAGATGGAGTACACTAGATTTGATTTTCTATTGAACACTGATACTTCAAGAAAAGTATGTATTTCATAACATCAGGGGAGCTCATTTTACTCTGAAACCTAAAGAGCTTAATTTCAAAGACATCCATAAGTGGACATCATATTCAACACTTGTTGAAGTAAGGGGAGATGATATTCAACACTTGTTGAATATGATGATTAATATGTTGCTCGTTTTCTGATTTGCATCCATTCCATCCCCTACAATAACTATAATTCTTATGGTAATATTCAAAACTTGCAACTAGAACCTGAATGTGATTTTGAGCAACAGAATTGATACAAAGTTGGATTACCTATTCCTTGTTGACCCATTCAAGCTCTGATGACAACAGAATAGTTCATGCTTAAGCAAACATTTTTCATTTATTGTAATTCTGAACTAAAAATTAAGAGAATTTTCTTTCAGGCGTTAGAGCCACTGAAACAATGTAAGTCTCAGACAAAAAAAAGATGAATTGTATTCCATGATCAACTGTCACATAACAAACACTACACAATTAATATGCTGACTTACATCCCAAAGCTTCAGAAACCTGGAGTCATCCTCATGCTGATATGCAGGGAGCATGGAGGACAGCAGCACGTCTGACATGGACTTCAACTTGTTCCTCGAGTGTGAGAAGATATTCTTGCTTGATTTTGGATGCTAATACATTATAGCAACACAATACTATATATCACAAGAAAGAGCCCTCCCATGACTGAAGGGATGAGTGTTCTAACAAGGATGATCCACTGTATCATTGTCAAGCACCAAGCAGTGTAACCAACTCACCTGGCGGTCATCAGTGCTGAAGAGCTGATCCAGAACTTCGGCTACTCTCCCTGTGTGTGCAGCCTTCTTGCTGAACAAGCTCTGAAGACGGGGGGCATGTTGATCCAACTCAGCATAGAAGTGGTTCTTCAGGTTGATGTTAGTAATCCTGTGAAACTCGGCACACATCTGCACAAATATAAAATGACTGTTTAAGTCAGAGTAGTGTATATGTGGTCTGTAGAAAATGAATAATAAAGAGATAAACGGCAACAAAACACTGAACTGCTTGTCAGATTTGGGGAAAAACATGCATATCCTTACAATACCAAAGTACATGCCAAGTTTGATGTAAATCTGAGTAAACCCGTCCAAGGTATCACAGCCACACAAAAGAATCAAATAGATGTACTCAGGAAAATATTTTCACCTGTGACTATTTTGTGGGCAGGCCAGCGTTCCAGGAAGTCTCCAACAGGTAGGTAGGTCATCATTGGTGAACTCTTGGTGCTGCAGGGCAAAGGTAGTTTGCATTAACTTTGCAATCAGGTGAAGGTTTTTGTCAGTCATCTTAACTTTTTCTACAATTTGGATTCTCAATCGCTCAAGACTTGCACCATTGTCCCCTCTTGGGAAATTAGGGAGGAAATTCACTTCTGCTCTCTTTGGTCTTTTGATGTTAGTGTGGGGAGCTTGTTTGTCTGGGTTGTTTCTACTCCTCTTCCCAAAATGTACAGCTACCTCATGAAATCCTGCCTGACTCAACTTAGTGCAGTAGTTCACCATCTTAAACTTCATACTATTTTTCCTATAATCCTGTCTGAGATCCTGGCTCTTTTACACAAGGATGCTTAGTGACAAGTGCTTCTGCTACCATTGAAACTTCATTATCATTGGGGTATACTTTGAAGCTATGCATTTTGGCTGCAATGGTCTCAAGGATGTTGTGCTTTCGGCCCCTAGATAACTTTTCCCTGTTCTCTCATATGTGATATTTCCCTCACAGAGTATGAGTTCTACCTCGTAGGAAAAAGTGGGCACTGGAAAAACATCAGGCCATCTCTCAGTCCTGTCTGGAGTTATGGCATGGGGCGATATTACTGTGTCATCTGATGCTACTGAACTGGCATCACTCTCAGACCTTGCTTTTAGTACAGCCTTCTGTGGAAGCTCCTCAATGTCTACAAGGCAACATAACTCCCCGTCTGGATCTTGGTATGATAAGCTAAAGTCAAAGTCTATCTTTAACTTTCTTTTATCATGGTTTTTAGCTCATCGACATATTCTGGACATGAAGCTAAAGTCATCTTTCTGACAATGTCTGTGGAGATATGGACATAAAGTAGGAGGTTTTGAGCTGCCATTTCCTATTATTAAAACAAAGAGAAAAGAGAGAATGGATTCATGAGGAACATTCAGTTTGGCAACACAAAATCAGGCAATTTCCCGAACATTTTCAGTTTTGAATGAAAACATGACTGGCTTGGATTAAATATTATTAACCTCAAAGGTGTACTTTGCAAAAAAAAAAAAGAAAAACAATCAGTTCAGTTAGTCTTTCTAGGCTTGTCATGATGGGCATTGTCCCTAATGGCGTATTGGTGTGATATTTATTGTGAGATTACACCACTGGTCATTTTCTTCACACTGCTCCATGAGTGTATAGGTCCCCACTTCAAATAAATAAATCTTTTTTGTGTCAACATTAAATGCCCATCAATATTCTATGCTGTGAGCACTCATAGTTTCTACAATGAAAGAAAACTGAGTTATTCACAAGTAGTTTATGCTCAATCCTGCTTAATTTTGGAAGTCCTCCAGTATGGCCTGCAGAAAAAAACATTCCTTTTGCATACGCTGTGCCATTTATGGAGACCTTTGATGTACTATATATGTTTTGGCTATCTTTGTCTTTGTCGCTATGAAGTCTTTTGCCACTTGTTGGGTCTGAAAAATGATGGCGCACTGAAATGATACGCCATCATGTGCTGATGCCTGGTAGCAAGAGTTTTCAAGACATTCTTGATATTTTGTGTGTCATGTATGACCCTTTTGAAAAAGCAATGTTTTCCCTCGAACCTCATGGTCCATATGTGAACAAGAGGCCCAAACTGCTTTGTCAGTTCCGGGTAATGCTCTTCATAATGATGCTTGGGTCGGAGCTTAAAGTCTGGAAAGACCACTTGAAGACCCTGTCTGTGATCACCTATTTAATCTGCATGTACTGGATGGATTCCTCTGTGAAAGATGGATTTCTTTAAGGTCCATCAATATTGCCCATATTTCATCTCCTTCGGGGACTTTACTTCCTACCATGAGAGGTAATTACCTCAGCAAAGTGTAATTTTCATGCCCATTTCCGCCAATGCTTAGTCTGGCTGCAAAGTTCTTTGGGATTAGTTGTGGTTTATTGAGCCTATCAGAGTGCTGACATGGAAATGTGTGTGTTTGTGAGTTTAAATATTCAAGAGTGAAATACTTCAGACGAATCACAAGGCCAACTCAACTGGCACAATACACTCAAACAGGTCGTGAAGAATATCATGCGGGAAACCAGTAAAGGGATGAAAATGCTGCAATGCCGTGCTGAGAGCACACTCACCTGTAACACCAAAGTGAGTTGCATTTTCTCCTTGCACAACATTCTGCGCATGTAGATCAAGGCTGGGACTCATTCTCATGCTAAACTCTGCTTCAGAAACTTCACTGGACTGTATCTGGTCTGCAGTACAGCAACAGATTCTGCAGACATAGTGTGCTCGGAAACACTGCACAAAGCCTGCAAGACCATGGGCAGCCAAATTATCAGCTGCAACACACAACACAGTGCCCCTGATACACTGGCCAACAGACTAAATGAAAATGCCATCCTGCTCAAGTGTGCAAGTTTTTCAACAAAGGTGAAAGAACACTTTGAAAACCACACCTCTGCAGATCAGGTAATTTGCATTTTAGAGCTGTATGACATGCAGGCTGGACCTATACTTACTGGGTAAATTGGCAAGCAACTGGTATACTGCACAAAGCTTGTGGATCTTTCTAGATGTGCCTAAAGGATTAGCTGGTTCAATGTCATGCCTGTACAAAATCAGTGACAATGTCAGCTCATAGATTTTTGAAAAACATTATCTTGGTAATAGAACAAAATTAGAACATTATATTGATAATTGTAGCAAAGCATATTAAAAATATACATGTTATACATTTTCTTATTATCTTCTGTGTGGTGTTTTAGAGCAGATTGTCATGGTGTTGCAGGACACAGGCGCAGGTTTAAAGGGAATCATCCTTTTATTGTTCTTCTTCATGACTCAAACAGATAACAACAAAAGGCAAGGCACACTGTAAACTGAAGCACATAGCAAACAACTTGTGCAAACAATGCCTGACAAACTGAGGAAAAAACAGAACAACTTAAATAGGGTCCCCAATTGGAGACAACGGGGTACAGCTGCCTCTAATTGGGGAGAACAGATAACAGTAATGCAGGGATGCCTAGAGGCACCTCTGCGGTCAGGTCCTGACTGTGGCCCCTAGGCGCAAGGAGATGCCTAGAGGCCCCCAGCCAGGACCTGACACAGATATTGTTTTGAAGCTATTAAATAACCAAGAGTACTTGTGAAAATTCTCCCCTGTGTGCACACTCATTGTCAGGGCTGAATTCAAGTTCAAGAATAGGCCACATGAGGCTTTTCTCTGCTGTGTGAACAATACAACGTTTTTTTCTTGTTAGAGACAAACGTTCACTAACATGCTTGTTAAAAACCATGTGTTTACTAAATATGCCATTGTCTGTGCATTTTCACCACAATAATATGTTGGTTTGTGGGGCCTGCCTTCCTGCCAAAGCATTTGTCATATTCTGTGCTCTAATATGGATTCTCCTCTGTGTGCATCCTTGAATACATGTTCAATGTCCTTTGACATACATAGAGCTGGCCACAATTGTTGCACATATATCGATTCTCTCCTGTTTCTCCTGTGATGGTAATGGCACTTCATCTCACTGGTTTTCCTGACCTTGGTAGACATATAGGAGCTTTGTCATTTCCTTTCCTGCATTAATTAAAATGGCTTTGGATGTGAGATACATTGTCTACTTAAGGAAAATTAAGTTCTGATTGTAAGTAGATGAATTTATCCAATAACACTGGTTTTGTTTCTGCAACATTTTCCTACAGATGCTCTGATAACCCAGGTTAGTTAGAAATGCATTGAGAAACACTGCTGTAATCCAGAGTTTCATCAACACACCCTGGATATGCAGGGCCACTCCCCCCTCCCCCTCTTCCTCCATGTGTATCATGTCCATTCACATGCTTTTCATTTCCTCACTGAGCCCGTCCACAGCTCTGTAGAGACCATTAATGGGAGTGTCAGACACAGATTGAACCACTGACATAACTCTGCTCACCAACTCTGAGATGACCACCAGACAGTTCAGTCTAAAGGTCTCTCTAGTATTCTCACACTGACCTCTATGAGAACATGTGTTGTGCTGCATGAGGAAAATGAGGCAAATGGTGGTGTGTTCTGATACTGACTGGTTTTCATTAACATTATTAAATTTAGACCGCTAAATTGCATTGGATAGAGCAAATAAACTTAAATTATTGTCCATTCATTTCATCATTGGTAGACTACAAGGTCTGAGGTGTGTTTTCAATAATACAAGAAAAGGTGTATTTCTGCATCTCCCTCTTTTTATTTATCTATTCATCCGTTATTTGACTGGGCAAGTGAATTAGAGAAAAAATTCTTAGTTACCATAACAGCCTGGACATTGGGGCTTACTGTAGAGGATGGGTACTGGGATTACATTAAAAAAAAAAAGTCTATCGAGACAGAAGACAAATGGACACAGCACAGTTACACCAAGAAGACATTATAACCAATGTAAGACAACACAGCATGACAACAGCATACATTGTATCAATATAGACATGGTAGCAGAGAATATAAAAACTACACCGCAGGACACAGATATATTTAGACTTCTGATGTTCTGCTAATTGTTGTGGAATTAGGAAAATTATGATCCAGACCTTGAAGATCCTAGAGAACTAAGAATATTTGCTCTGGCTATGATAGACACTAATGCCCTCTACTGGCCAGACCTGATATCTGACGTCTGAGTTCACCACAGAACCAGGAAGTCACAGAAAACAAACCACTGCTCTGAAAAAAAAAACAGTTAAAAGAAAACAACACTGATCTCTGGTTCTTTTTCTGCGTTTGTATGTGTGTAAAAAATGACAGAGGCTGTAAGCTCAATCAGTTGTTCGATCTGTTTAGATCTAATGAAGCATCCAGTAACAATTCCCTGTGGACACAGCTACTGTATGGGCTGTATTAAGAACTGCTTGGATCAGGAAGATGACAAGGGTATCTACAGCTGCCCCCAGTGCAGACAGACCTTCATACCAAGACCTGTTCTAAACAGGAACACCATCCTGGCTGAATTGGTGGAAAATCTGAAGAAGACAAGACTCCAAGCTGCTCCTCCTGATCATTATTATGCTGGACCTGGAGATGTGGAGTGCGATTCCTGCACTGGGAGAAAACTCAAAGCTGTCAAGTCCTGTCTGGTGTGTCTGGCCTCTTTCTGTGAGACTCACCTCCAGCCTCACTATGAATCTCCTGCCTTTAAAAAGCACAAGTTGGTCCAAGCCTCCACACAACTACAGGAGAAGATCTGCTCTCATCATGACAAACTACTGGAGATTTACTGTCGTACTGATCAGCAGTGTATCTGTTATCTTTGTACAATGGATGAACATAAAGGACACGATTCAGTCTCAGCTGCATCAGAAAGGACTGAGAAACCAGTAAGATGGGAACTCTACAGTATAGGATAAAACATATATTTTGTGTGTGGATGTGGGTGTGTTTGATATAAAATATATTTGGTTTGTGGGTTGGTTTGTTATAGCAATCTGTAAACCTTACCTAAGTATTGCTATTATACCTGACCAATTTTACACCATTAATATAAACCTCACACTTTGACTAGAATCAGTACAATTTAGTTAGACTGTTTAAGGAATAAGAGGGTTTGGTATATTACAGATGTACATGGTTAAGGGATGCTTTTAAAAACGATGCCATGTCAAATAGGGTAGGCAAGGTGGCCTAGTGGTCAGGGCATCTAAATAATGTCTGAAATGTCCCTGGTTCTGATCCCCCAAACGTCAAGGTGATACTGTATCTATGTCAGTAAGTTCCTGATAAAGACAGTTCATCCTAATTACTTCTGCTTCCTCTGTAACATTTCCCCAGGTGGTTGATATGAAATTAACTGGATCATAATCAACTTTCCTGGTTAAATGATGGTTAAAGTACAGCCTTAATCTGTAGTATATTGGCCCTGTACCACAAACTAGAGGTATTAACAGTTATGTCCAAAATCCGACATTCCCTCTGTTATCCGTCTGGTTCAGATACAACGTTATGTAGTTGACTGTCGGATCAAACATGGTGACCATGGATCTGAGATCAGAGTGATAATATGTGCCGACTATATATAGCGACTATAACCGAAATCATAAGAAAGAAGAATCCTGATAATAATAATAAGTATGCTATAATTCAAAATCACTACACCTTGCTTATTAAATTTGTTTATGATGTATTTCTCTGCAGAGACAGTTTGGGGCGAAACATTTGGAAGCACAGAAGAGAATTGGAGAGAGAGAGAAGAAGATTCAGGAGTTGAGACAGGCTGTGGATACTCTGAAGGTGAGTGTTGTGGCTGCTATAAATACATGTACAGGACCAATCAGAAGTTTGGACACACCCACAAAATGGATTAGTGTATCTAAACCTTTGACTGACACTGTATATTTACTTTTACAATCTGTCTGTAATCCTGGTGATAACAGAGTGAATTAACTTAAAATGGACCCCCTTCTCTCTCTGTATCCTAACAGCACTCTGCACAGGCAGCAGTGGAGGACAGTGAGAGGATATTTACTGAGCTGATCTGCTACATTGAGAAAAGACGCTCTGAGTTGAAGGAGCTGATCAGAGCTCAGGAGAAGACTGAAGTGAGTCGGGCTGAAGGACTCTTGGAGCAACTGGAGCAGGAGGTTGCTGAGCTGAGGAGGAGAGATGTTGAGTTGAAGCAGCTCTCACACACAGAGGATCACATCCATTTCCTCCAGGTGACATCACTAACTTACCTTACAATACTCTGTAATGGATCCCTCTTGACTTCCTTTCCAGTGAAATGGACTGGAACTTAATTCACTGTCTGACTATGTCAAAACGTATTGCTTCTTTCCCTCTCTGTAGAGTTTCCAGTCTCTCTGTGTCTCTCCTGGATCTGAGGTCTTACCCAGCATCACTGTCTATCCACACATCTCCTTTGAGCATGTAAAGAAATCAGTCTCTGAACTGAAAGATCAAATACAGGATGTATGCAAAAAGGAAATGGTCAGGATATCTGAGGCAGGTTGGTCAAAATTAGTTTTAGAACATTAAACGTTATGTTTTTTTACTCATCAAAGAACTACATCTAATGTTATAATGCAACCAATATTATTTTGGGGAGGACATTATGAAAGCAAATACACAATATTAATAGATTATTGTAATATCTGATTTGTCTGGGTGGGTAACAATTAGACAAAACAGAAATGTCCCATACAGTAATGTTGTCATCAAAACATTTATTAATAAAGTGGAGGAGGAGCAGAAGAAAGGACAAAAAGAGGAAAGGGCAGAAAAAAAGGGCAGAAAAAAGAAAGGGCAGAAGGAGAGGAGCAGGAGAAGAGTATGAACGACTTCAATATCTCCAGTGAATCAATGTAGTTATTAAGTAGAGATCTGAGATCTGTCAACAATCATTACACTGATGTACCTTGGTGACGCCGGGCCGGGTGCACGATGTGCTTACAGCCCCCCCCAGGTAGAAACATGTTGAAGTGGTACATACACATGTACTTACAGCCCCCCTCCCCCCAGGTAGAAACATGTTGAAGTGGTACATACACATGTACTTACAGCCCCCCTCCCCCCAGGTAGAAACATGTTGAAGTGGTACATACACATGTACTTACAGCCCCCCTCCCCCCAGGTAGAAACATGTTGAAGAGGTACATACACATGTACTTACAGCCCCCTCCAGGTAGAAACATGTTGAAGTGGTACATA
>JACXGI010008552.1:0-15015 GCA_016801175.1 Esox masquinongy | reverse complement strand
AATAGAATATAATGTTATGATAGAGGCACCCAACCACACCTCCTGCACACCCATAGTTACACCACTGAATCATTGTCACCATGACAACTTGGTTCTAGTCAGTAAACAAAATCAAAGCCATGAAAGACTGGCCTAAACCATCGGAATGTACATTTATATACAAATAGTGAGTTTTTGTCAAGATTTTTTTATATCTAGAATTACTGAAGAAAGATGCCAAGGGAAAAAGTAGGACGAGCAATGATAATGATGGGAGCATGTCAGTAATATGTAGTTATAAATAAAAAATAAAACACTAACTTGAGTAATATTAAAGCCAGTACACTTCATTTTATCATGCTATGCCATGATTCATCTCCACCTTGATTTTACACTAGTCGTCAGTGCTTCTTATAGTCCATATTTATATGGGTAATGGTATTAAGCTAGTTGTTAGCACATAGTATCATCTAATAGTCCATATTCATGTGGGTAATGATATTAAACTAGTTGTTAGTACATGGTATCATCTTATAGTCCATATTCAGATGGGTAATGATATTAAACTAGTTGTTAGTACATGGTATCTTCTAACAGTCCATATTCATGTGGGTAATGATATTAAACTAGTTGTTAGTACATGGTATCATCTAATAGTCCATATTTATATGGGTAATGATATTAAACTAGAAGTTAGTACATGGTATCATCTAATAGTCCATATTTATATGGGTAATGGTATTAAACTAGTTGTTAGTAAATGGTATCATCTAATAGTCCATATTCAGATGGGTAATGATATTAAACTAGTTGTTAGTACATGGTATCATCTAATAGTCCATATTCAAATGGGTAATGATATTAAACTAGTTGTTAGTACATGGTATCATCTAATAGTCCATATTTATATGGGTAATGATATTAAACTAGTTGTTAGTACATGGTATCATCTAATAGTCCATATTTATATGGGTAATGATATTAAACTAGTAGTTAGTACATGGTATCATCTAATAGTCCATATTTATATGGGTAATGATATTAAACTAGTTGTTAGTACATGGTATCATCTAATAGTCCATATTTATATGGGGAATGGTATTAAACTAGTTGTTAGTACATGGTATCATCTAATAGTCTGTATTTATATGGGTAATGATATTAAACTAGTAGTTAGTACATGGTATCATCTAATAGTCCATATTTATATGGGTAATGATATTAAACTAGTTGTTAGTACATGGTATCATCTAATAGTCCATCTCTCCTCTAGTTATCTCTATGTAGATTACTAGTGGACATTGTCACGCCCTGATGTGTTTCACCTGTCATGTCCCCGCCCCTCACCAGGTGTTCCCGGTTCCCCATTAGCCGTGTGTATTAAACCCTGTTCTCTGTTCTGGCAGTTGCCAGATTGTCTCGTCTTGTACAGTAATTTCCAGCATTCTATGTGTTATATTTCCCACTCTACCTGTCATTCTCTTCCCCGGTTGCGACCCTTGCCTGTTTTTCCGGATTCTGAGCCTGCCTGCTTCCCCTGTACCTTTGACCATCTGACCGCCCGACAACGAACACTGCCTGTCCCCCATCGCGAGCCTGCCTGCTTCCCCTGTAACTTCGACCATCTGATCGCCCGATAACGAACTCTGCCTGTCCCCCACTGCGAGCCTGCCTGCTCCCTGTTTGTTCAATAAATACTGTGGATCGCCCTCCTCTGCCTCTGTGTCTGCATTTGTGTCCCCGCTTGCTCACCATTGTGTCAGACATGATTAATGTGGACCTGTGATATGAGTCTGTCTGTCTCCATAGTGACTACAGGTCAGATTGGACCACCTGCTGAGCCCAAGACCAGAGAGAATTTCTTAATATGTGAGGAAATACAATCACACACACAGACACACACAGAGAGAGAGGGAGAGACAGTGAGAGACACACACACACACACACACACACACACACAGATATACAGATATACAGATAGAGACAGACAATGTCACTGACTTTGTTTTTCATCCTCTTAGATTCCTGCCAGCTGACATTGGATCCCAATACAACAAATCAGTTCCTGTGTCTGTCTGAGGGGAACAGAAAGGTGTCATGGAGTAATAACGTCCAGTCCTATCCTGACCATCCAGACAGACATCTATCAGTCTGCTTCTATCACTGTATGATTGATTGACTGTGGCTAAAGATTGGTTTAAGATTACAGATATCATATAGAACAGCATGATATAGTTACAAATTTGCATGTACACAGGTTTCAATCAAATCAAGTGGAACAGAGGTCTTAGTTCCTGAATGAACTCATAACGAGACATGCACCTCAATGGTGAAGGGAGTGGATTGACAGCTGAAATTAACCAGTCATCGTAGAGTTTAGTTTAGTCAGTGTCTAGAACCCTGTTGAACTATTTTAACAGAGAAGTTTCTTCTTGATCTACGGGATTTATTTAGAGTTGGTTGTTTATCTGTCAACAGAAATATATTTATAAATATATACTGTCACGACCCCGCCTCCGCGAGCGCGCAGCAGAGGGCGCCCGCGCCCCTGAGTCTCAGTGCACACCAAAGCACACACCTGTCACCAATCACCAAATTACACACCTGTCCCCAGTCACCTCATCATCACGCAGATTTATACAACTCCCTGCCACTTCTCCCCTGCCAGATCAATGGTTCATGTTTACATGCCACATCTAGCGTTCTCCAGTTTCTCGTCCTGCCTATCCGTGCACCGTCCGATCGCCCGTTCCCGACTAATCTGCCTGAGCCCTGCCTGTACTTCTGTTGTCCGCCGGTATTCTGACCTCTCGCCTGTCCCCGACTACTCTTCCTGCTCCCTGACTGTACTGCTGCCGCCAGCCCGTGTACCGACTCTCTGCCCGTCCCTGACCACTCTGCCTACCGCTCGTCTGCCCCTTCGCCGCCGTTACGTTAAACGCCTCACCTCCCGTCCCCGTCCACTCTACCTGCCCTTTTCCCACTCGCTCCCAGGCCGCGATTGGATCCTCACCCGTGCCCCTGACAATATACCATGTGTATTTAAAGCATTATTAAATGTTATACAAAACAGATTTTATTTTGATTATAAAATGTTTTGAAAATAATGTGATTATTGACTGTATATAATGTTTCTGTGTGAGGTGATGTCAGGTAAACAGAGTAACCTCTTATCTGTTGTCATCTAGTGTGATTGATGGGGCAGATAGGAGTTGATTCACACATTTAATTAACATTTACATTTGGTTCATGTTCAGCATACATCTGTTCAGTATTTTATGTGTGATCATAGATTTGGGAATCTTTCAATAATACATTTGTAGACAAAGTCTATTATGCTTTCTAGTAAATTCTACCTGTACTAGTCTATAATTACTGTCCAAACTAATTATGTTACATTTGGGACACATTGTAGAGGGACTCGTTTTTACATTTCAATGAAACTTAAGGAAGGATTTGCTGTAACTTTCATCAGAGAAAACAAAAAAACAGAGAAAACAGACAATGAGTAAAAGACACCCTGGGTTGCATGATATCCATTAATGTTTAGATTTTCTGAACAGCCCCGTCATGCATAGAAATCAGAAATCCACCAAGAGAAAAGGATAAATAAATTGAAAAGGGCTGCCAAAACTCCACACTCACCACTCCCAGCATGCACAGAGAGGAGACACACACACACACACACACAGAGACAGACACATACACACACAGAGACAGACACACACACATACACACACACACATACACAGAGGGAGAGACAGACACACACACAGAGGGAGAGACAGACACACACACACAGAGGGAGAGACAGACACACACACACACACACAGAGGGAGAGACAGAGACAGAAACACACACAGAGGGAGAGACAGACACACACACACACACACACACACAGAGTAAGGGAGAGACACTGTCACTGACTTTGTTTTTCATCCTCTTAGATTCCTGACAGCTGACATTGGATCCCAATACAACATATCAGAACCTGTGTCTGTCTGAGGGGAACAGAAAGGTGACATGTAGTGATGAGGTCCAGTTCTATCCTGACCATCCTGACAGATTTACCTCCTATAACCAGGTGTTGTGTAGAGAGGGTCTGTCTGGAGTCTGTTACTGGGAGGTAGAGTGGAGTGGGGAAGGGGTTAATGTAGCCGTCTCATATAAAGAGATCAGCAGGAAATGAGTTGGTGATGAGTGTTTGTTTGGTTATAATGATCAGTCCTGGGTGTTATTCTGCTCTACATCCAGCTGCTGTTTCTTCCACAATAATACCAGTACTGTTATTTGTGTCCCCTGCTCCTCCAGAGTAGGAGTGTATCTGGACCACAGGGCAGGAACTCTGTCCTTCTACAGTGTCTCTGACACAATGACCCTCCTCCACAGAGTCCAGACCACATTCACTCAGCCACTCTATCCTGGGTTCTATATTTATAAAGGAAAGTCTATAAAGATACTGACACCTACTCAGTGATACATCTATCAGTCTACTGGTATCAAAATATGAATGATTGACTGTGGTTAAAGATTGATTAGAGATTCCAGATATCATACAGAACAGCATGATATAGTTAGACATTTGCGTGGAACAGAGTGAGCCAGAGCTCTTGGTTTCTGAATGGTCATGAACATATGATGAGAGATGCACCTCAATGGTGAAGGGGTTGATTGACAGCTGAAATGAACCAATCATCATAGAGTTTAGTTTAGCCAGTGTCTAGAACCATGCTGAACTTTTTAATAGGCAGATAGGAGTTGATTCACACATTTAATTAACATTTACCTTTGGTTCATGTTCAGCATACATCTGTTCAGTATTTTATGTGTGATCGTAGATGTGGGAATCTTTCAATAACAGTCATTTGTAGACAAAGTAAGTTGTGCTTTGTAATAAATTCTACCTGCACTTGTCTATAATTACTGTCCAATCTAATTATGTAACTTTTGGGACATGTTGTAGAGGGACTTTTTCAATTTCAATGAAACTTTATGAAGGATTTGCTGTAACTTTCATCATTATACAGAGTTTGATTGCACAGGATCTTTAAATAGTCACTATAGTCCTGTCAGGTGCTGTTGTTGATTAAAGCATTTAACACAGTTGTTACACTCATATAACTTCTTTCTTTTATTAATTCAAGTTCAGTTGATATCATGAAGTTCACTCCATGAGTTGGCCTCTGTTGTCATTTAAAACTGCTTGTCATTCTAAATAGTTTTTCATACAATCTATGTGTGCTTGATCTTCAGTGGCAGAATGTTTTTTCAGATAAAAATAGGTTCTAAAGCATTTTCAGAAGCTATGGTATTTCTCCCCTGTGTTCACCTTATATGTATTCCCCAGGCTGAGGGGAAGATAAACAACAAAGTTAGAAACAAATAGATGTCATTGATATTATTATCACACATTCGAATGCTAGCAAATCATATAGACGTATATATTTCACCTTTAGCTCAGTCAATGGACTTTGCAATGACAGTAAAGTTTTAGTCAAAGGTGAAACTTAACTAATGATAAACTAATAAATAACATTAAAATATAATACTGCGAATAAGGAGGCCACATGTTTCTACTATACATGGTGTCAATGCCAAACATTTACATTAACAAAATTTAGCAGAGGCTCTTGTCTTTATTTGACGACATTGTCAATGATGTACAGTTTTAGCAGGAAACAATACTGACATGTAGCCATCTCTATGGCAGTAGCACATTGTACTAACATCACCTGCTGTTACCAATTTTGGATTTTCCTGATTTAAATGTATTACATATTCATAACCTATAGTTATAATTATCATTAGGCTAGTGGAACTTCTTCCACCCTAGACCCAAATGGGTGACCTACATATGAAAGAGTTTATATCCATTACATCCAGACTGTTTGACAAACCTCTGTGTATTTTCAGTCACTATTGTGGTTCCCAACTGGTTACTTCTAATAAAGTTTAGAGTCCTGCTGCTCAAACTCTCCATCGGGTGGTGTTGTCGGTACTTTATGACATCCTCATCCAAAGCCACTAAACACAGCAGATTGGGTTATTGCCTTGCTAACCTATAAGTAGATTTTGTTTTTACCTTGTTGGTCCAGGGATTCAAACCAGCAACCTCTCAGTTACTGGCCGTACACGCTCTAACTATTAGAGTATCATAAAACAATATACTTGACAAAATTAAATGATGAAATACTTTCTAATAGACATTTTCCGTTGTGGAAAGAGGTAAGATATAAGGTCTGAGTCTGTTATAATGTTATTGGCAAAAGCCACCTGTTCCATATAGCTGTCCTACTCACCCCATAGTAAAGCTTAGCCAACTGGTCAATCAGAGTTTTGTTGAAACATTCAACCATCCCATCTAACCATGGGGTTGTATGAGGTGATGAGTGTCAGATTAACCCCCAGCAGCTAAGACAACATATGAATGATTTTTATCACATTCCCATTTACATTTGTAAAGCACTCCTCAATGGGTCCAGTTCCAACGCCCACTGGTGCCTCCCAACTGTTGGGTTGTGATCTATCAGGATTGGTCTCAGAACCAGCAGAGGCTTGTGGTCAGTTATGATGGTAAATGAGGCCTGGCTCAAGTAGTGCCTGAACTCACCAACCACACAAATACACACAACTCCCAGTCTAATGTGGACCAGCACTTCTCAGCCACTGCCAGGGTGGGACTAGAGTCAGACAACACTTACTTGACACCATCAATTTGGCACAAGTACTGCCCTGACCGGCTGTAGCTAGATGACTATTTATACAATGAAGGGTAAGTTAAAGTCTGGTAGTGTATTAACAAGGAAGACAACAGTATGTACTGCAGGTGATTAAAGGTGGTCTGACATTCTGTCAATAGAAGGTTCAGAGGTGCTGTGTGGTGTGAGAAGTTCCTGATAAATCACCTTTCTTTCTTGCTTTCTTAGAAGTGGGCAGTGGTTTTGTCTTTGTTCTAGCTGTAGGACATAATATGTTCTAGCTGTAGGACATACTGTGTTCTAGCTCTAGGACATACTGTGTTCTAGCTGTAGGCCACACAGTCAGACAACATGAAAATCCACATGTGGAAGACATCCTCTAGGATTTGCATGTGAGATAAAAATTGTTGCAGAATATTAATATATTATTGTGATTGATCATACAGATGAACCACAGGTTTTTAACAGGGGTCAGTGAGACAACACCAGCTGGTTTCCTTCTCTGATCTACCTAGATAGTCAGTTGTGGATAGATCAGTCTGACCTGGAGGGTTTATCTGCACTGTGAAAGACCACAGGGTCCTGGCTGCAGCAATAAAGTCATTACAGCATTGAGATATTAAGTCATTTCTAGTCAGAAAAGAAAAACACATCCCACAGTCTCATATCAACAATGTTTTGGGTGAGGAAGCCCCAGACCAATATTCCACCCACAGTAGAATCTCTGAGGACATGTATTTCATTCTACCATGAGTCTCTTCCTAAGTCTAGAGTAACTGTGATTACATCTAGGATCTATGTACTTGTGGACTACATGGGCTGCTACATGTCAGATTTTCTGGTGTCTGCTTTAATAACCCCGACCCTAAATCTCTGATCTGAAGTTGGAGGGGTAAGACAAACCTATTTCTGATTTAACCAAAGCAAGATGGGGCTCACTTATTTTTGCAACTATACTAATATTTTTTTCTCCTGTTAGCATTATTTCCTCTAAAGTTGGAAATGGAATTGGTAATTATAAACCTGCTTGTCAGATAACAAAAGCCAGATCAGTTAAATAAAGATTTAATGGTAAATACTAAAACAATATATATAATTGCACAAGGCATTAAACTGTCAAGCAGCAATGTACAACCCCAAGAATTTCAGTGTAAAACATTTGTATAAATAAAAGCTGTTAAAATATCTTACTGTATGTGTGTCTGTATCACCTTGTAATGACCCTCAATGTGAATTTAATCTGAAGATAAACATGATGGGGATGAACTAGAATTGTTATTCTCAACCTGAACCCAACACAGCCCTTCAGCCTTAAATTCTGAAATACAGTTATAGCTTTCATTTATGTAGTGTTAATAAAGGCACTATAAAATAATTATAAGCTCAATGAAATTTAAAGAATAACCAAATATTTAAATAAAGACCCTAAATATATAGTACTCAGTTATTCCAGAATATTAGCATCCAAGCTATCCTGAAAAACTTGGAATTTGGCCCTGTGACATTGCCAACAAGTTAAAACACGACATAATTTAGAACACCAAAGAAAAACATTTACTTCAATAAAACGTTCAACTGAGAATAAATTAACTTACTTCAAATGCAATATTCCACACTCTCTGGTTAAGAAAAAAGTTTCGGTGGCACAACCCTCAGAAATTTTCTTTATGATTGGCCTTCAATAAGCAAATGAGAATATATTGGCAAGAAATAGCCTCTATCCCTAGTAGGATCAGATAGTGTGAATTCAATCTGTTAGATATGACTTGAGGGAATCAGTACTGTAGGGTGACGCTTTTGGGGACGCTTGATAGTAAGCATTCAATTACACTGGCTACACTGTATCTTATGTATATGTCCAATACACTGGTTACACTGTATCTTATGTATATGACCAATACACTGGTTACACTGTTTCTTATGAATATGACCAATACACTGGTTACACTGTATCTTATTCATATGACCAATACACTGGTTATACTGTATCTTATTTACATGATCAATAAATTGGTTACACTGTATCTTCAGCATATCAACAATACACTGGTTACACTGTATCTTATGCATATGACCAATACACTGGTTACACTGTATCTTCTGTATATGACCAATACACTTTTGGTTGTCTTTTGGTTGTCTACAATCAAAAAATCAAACCATTAGCCCTATTTTTGGTGGTTAAAAACTTAATATAGCTATATGGCAACACAGCAGATTATTTCGATTAACTGCAGGAGATGTGAAAGTTTCACATTTTGCCCAAGCATGTTCAGCTGTAGCCAGTACTACTAGTTAGGAAAATGACTGTATGCCTTCATCATTGCTGGCTAATGTTTGCTAAATTACTTGGCTAACATGTAACATTTGCTAAATTAGCTGGGCATAGCTAACCATAGAAGTTTGCACATTGGATCATTTCAGTTGAATACGATCCAAAGAGCGAGAATACACAGCGTTGTTGAAAAGGTTCTATTTTGTGTTTAATTTAGCCTACCTTTTTGAATTGAATCCTCCCGAGGCACCTGCAAACGTTGAGGCACGTAGCTATCAACTTGTGTATCTTTTTGAACTTTGTCATTGAGCAAGTGCAAGTACAAGTAGAGTACAACGAAATGCAGTAAAAGCCATGCCCCCTGCGAGGATCGAAATCACGACCTAGACCGTTACAAGACTGCCTGCGCCTACCTACAGCGCTAAGGAGTCCGCTGCCAGTGCCAAGTGGCCAGTATCCTTTGAAGTCTGCTGCTGATGATGCATGTAGCTATCCGTTACATATTGCGTCTTCTTCTTTATCTTCTCTTAAATTAATGGCTGATCGCATCCATTGAAGGTGCATATACCACAACCCCTCTACATTCCACTTCCTCCCCTCCCCTCTAACCTTCTCATACAACCTTTCCCTCTCAACATCATACTGCTCACAATACATCAACACATGTTCAACTGTTTCCTCCACTCGACACCCATCACACAGCCCTGTTTCATGCTTACCTATCACCTTCAGCGACGCGTTCAGTCCTGTATGCCCTAACCGTAGTCGACACCACATCACCTCTTCTCTCCTACACCCCATATTCCTCACCTTGACCCTCACTGTCCACTGCACCCCATAATACCCTCTCACCTTCCTGCTACCATCCCACTTCCTCTGCCAACAGTCAACACCTACCTCCTTTATCAACGTTTTAGTTTCCCCCCGTCCTAACGGTACCTGTACACCCACTCTCTCCTTCCTACACGCACTCCTAGCCAATCTATCAGCCCCTTCGTTACCCTCCACACCAACATGAGCCGGCACCCAGCAGAACCGAACCACCACACCCATCCTCTCCAATCCCTACAACAACACCATCATCTCCACCAACAAGTCACCTCTATCTGACCTTCCAGTCTGTAAGCTGCCTAACACCGCTGCTAAGTCGGAACACACCACCACTCTCAACGGTCTCACCTCCTCCACCCACCTAAACCCCAGAATCATCGCCACCATCTCTGCCGTATATACAGACACCTGGTCTGTCATTCTCTGAGCCATCTGTACATTAAATTGCGGCACATACACCCCCACACCAGCCCTTCCACTCTCCGGATCCTTTGACCCATCTGTATATATCTGGAGAAACGTGTAGTACCCCTCACCAACATACCTTTCCACACATCGACCCATGCACCCCTCATCCCACTCCTTCCTTCCCTCTAACAAACTGACATCCACACATATTGCCTCATTTACTTGGGTGGGTGTAAATAGCTGCCGTCTGGCTATTGTCACCCGGGTGCAAATAGACACTCCGATTAAATATTTCCATTAGTTCTCATATCCCTGAGCTGGGTTCCAGAATGATTACAACTCCTAGTAAGTTCCTTGTTTTTACACAAATCCTGGTTGGACTATTTCACATTTCCTGCTTTTTCCCCACTCCTGATTCACTCCCCCCTTGACCTTACATCTACCATGACAAATGCTCAGTGCATTCTGGATTCATCTTATCATAAAACACACTTGTATCTTTTCAACATTTCAGGTCTGTTGTGCATTATATGGATGGTAAGTGTCACAATCACCTCCCCTTGATTAAAGCCTACTGTTCTCATTTCAACCCCCAACCTGTAACAAAATACACTTCATATTGTAGATTCTTCAATGTAGCCACCCTACTACTACAATAGATACATAATTATTCTCTCTTCTGTATACCCTACCTACCCTGTCACCCTCTGCATACCCACCCCAACACATTAAGAAGGAAAAACATTCCACAAATTAACTTTTAAACAAGCACACCAGTTCATTGAAAAGCATACCAGGTGACTACCTCATAAAGCTGCTTGAGAGAATTCCAAAACTGTCATCAAGGCAAAGGGTGGCTACTTTGAAGAATCTAATCTGTCATTTTGATTTGTTTAACACTTTTTCGGGTTACTACATGATTCCATGTAGTGTAATGATAATGTCAATTCAGACAATTCCTTTGTAACAACTTTTGGCAATGAAATAGTCTTGAAATGATAACTAATGAATCTGGACAAATACTGCAAATGTGAACTTGTGTTTGTGAGGGAGAGAGGATGCTTTTAGTACATCTAGAAGTGTGTATTATATTGGGCTGTGTTTATGTGTGGCCCCTTTAACAGCCTGTCTAACAGATCACACAGCAGAATATCTGTTGGGGAAGAGGGCTTCCAAGATGACAACCATCCCTTGCTCTTCATAAACCCTGACTAGTGTGTGTCACATCAGCTTGCGAGCTTGTGTGTGTGTGTGGTGGTATATATGTACTTGTTCCAGGTGTGGGATCAATTATTTTCCAATTCAGTCATTTCTTAAAGACAAGTGAATTTCATTAGATTTCAAGTGTTCCCCAAGGCTTGCTTTGAGATTATATTTTTTGTAAATGAAATTTGAATTTTCCAACCAATGGTATTGGTTGTGGCAATGCCAATGTATCTGATTGGTCAAAAGTAGAAGGCCCAGCTCTCTCTTGCTTGCGGAAATAATTTTCACTTACGAACATACGAAATATGCTTGCAATTCGAGTTGAATTTCTACATATGTTTGGTTACAGAATTGCAGTTTAAAAAGTTTAAATAGATTCTGGACTCAGCCCACGTGCACTTATTAATTATTACAATTGTACTCTTAATATGTTCACCCGGTACAGCCAGAAGAGGACTGGTCACCCCTCTGAGCCTGGGTCCTCTCTAGGTTTCTTCCTAAATTTTGGCCTTCTTAGGGAGTTTTTCCTAGCCACTGAAATTCAAAACTACTGTTGTTTGCTCCTTGGGGTTTTAAGGCCGGGTGTTTTGTAAAAGCACTTTGTGACAACTGCTGATGTAAAAAGGGCTTTATAAATAAATTTGATTGATTGATTGATTGATTGCTTGTCAAATATAGCTTGCAAGCACAAACTAAATGTACAGACTTGCAAACATAAGCCTGCAAGCACGTAGCTAAATGTACAAACTTGCAATAAGTAACCATAGTTTTGAACATCAAACTTGCGACCACAGCCCTCAATATACAACCACAACATTTTAGAAACAAGTGCACAGAAATTTGACATGTTTAATATTCCATATTAATGTCGTAGCTGATTTTTTATTTTTAATTTTTATGGTTCAATTGAACAAATGTTTTGTTCATTAGAACGGCTGGCAGTGGAGTTCTACCCTTCATTACTGAATAGTCTGTCCTCCAGCCCAGTACTCCGCCCAAAAGCTGGCAGTTCTGCGATCACAAAGAAAAATCTATCGAGTATGACATGTTTCTAATTGATAAGATTACAGATGTCACTCATGTAATTCCAGCTCCAAGGTGGGAGGTCCGTGAAGGGCCATGCCTTGTTATACTGCGGTATACTGTGGTACGTTGCACGGACAGATTCAACTTTATTGTCATTAAACAAGTACAGGTACAGTACAACGAAATTCAGTTAGCATCTAACCAGAAGTGCAAATAGAAGAGGGTAGAAAATGTACAAGTATTAAGTATATGTATGTTACAAGTGGATGTATAGATGTGCAATGAAGGCAAATGCAGAACAATTGGCAATTCTAAATGTGCAATGAAGCCAAATATAGGTGGGCAGAACATTTACAAATTTTAAGTATAATGTATGTTACAAAAGGGATAAATAGTTGTGCAGGTACAAATGGCAATTCTAAATGTGCAATCGGGGCAAATTGAAGGTGTAAGGTAGCATCTGCAACTGAAATGCAGGGATGGCAGCAATGAGGTTCCCGAGGTAGACACATACATGTAACAACTGAAAACATCCTTATCAGACTTTGCAAAGCAGTGTCAGAGTCCAGTAGTACAAAGGGAGTAGTGCAGCAAGGTCCCTGAGAGGCAGTACTAAGGGGTGGGCGGGTGGGTATTGGTAGTGATGGGTCACACAGTTCAGCAGGGTTACAGTAGATGGAAAGAAACTGTTCCTGAGCCTGCTGGTGCACGAACAAAGACCTGTACCACCTGCATGATGGTAGGAGGACAAACAGTTTGTGGCATGGATGTGAAGAGTCCCTGATGATGCCACACGTTCTTTGCAGACACTGCTTGCGCTGGAGGTCTACGATGGCTGGGAGCTGGGCACCAGTGATGTGCTGGGCAGTTTTCACCACCTGTTGCGGGGCCTTCCGGTCTCCCACAGAGCATCCACCAAACCACACTGTGGCGCAGTTAGTCAGAATGCTCTCGATTGTGAAGCGGTAAAAGTTCACAAGAATCTTGGAGGACAGGCGGACCTTCTTCAGCCTCTTCAAAAAGTACAGGCGCTGCTGCGCCTTTTTGACCAGGACTGAGGCGTTGAGGGTCCAGGAGAGGTCCTCAGAGATGTGGACATCCAGGAATGGAATTTGAAGCTAGACACACGCTCCACCTCAGTGCCATCGATGAGAACTGGGGCATGACTGCAGCCTATAGACTTGTTGTACTCCACAACAAGCTCCTTGGTTTTCTTTGCATTGAGAGCCAGGTTGTTATCAACGCACCATGCCTCCAGGCACTTGACCTCCACCCTGTAGGCTGACTCGTCATTGTCACTAATCAGGCCTACCACTTGTGGTGTCATCAGCGAACCTGACGATGATGATGGAACTGTGTACAGGAACGCAGTCGTAGGTGAAGAGGGAGTACAGGAGGGGGCTCAGCACACAGCCTTGTGGAACACCAGTGTTCAGGATCAGGGTGGAGGAGGTGAGGTTGTCTAACCTGACAGACTGGGGTGTGTTGTTTAAGAAGTCCAAAGTCAAGTTGCAGAGAGAGGGGCTGACCCCTAGGTTATAGATTTTGTTGTCCAGCCTAGAGGGGATGACCGTGTTGAATGCTGAGCTCAAGTCTATGAATAGCATTCTCACATACAGTGCATATAAAAAGTCTACACACCCTTGTTAAAATGCCAGGTTCTTGTGATGTAAAAGAATGAGACAAAGATAAATCATGTCAGAACTTTTTCCACCTTTAATGTGACCTATAACGTGAACAATTCAATTGAAAAACAAACTGAAATCTTTGAGGGGGAAAAATAAAAAACTCACAATAACCTGGTTGCATAAGTGTGCACACCCTCAAACTAATACTTTTTTGAAGCATCTTTTGATTTTATTACAGCACTGTCTTTTTGGGTAGGAGTCTATTAGCATGGCACATCTTGATATGGCAATATTTGCCCACTCTTCTTTGCAAAAGCGCTCCAAATCTGTCAAATTGTGAGGACATCACAGCACTCCTCAGATCACCCCACAGATGTTCAATTGGATTCAGGTCTGGGCTCTGGCTGGGCCATTCCAAAATGTTAATCTTCTTCTGGTGAAGCCATGCTTTTGTGGATTTGGATGTGTGCTTTGTGTCGTTGTCGTGCTGAAAGGTGAACTTCCTCTTCATCTTCAGCTTTCTGACGGACGCCTGAAGGTTTTGTGCCAAAATTGGTATTTGGAACTGTTCATAATTGATATTTGGAACTGTTCATAACTCCCTCCACCCTGACTCAGACCCCGGTTCCAGCTGAAAAAAAACAGCCCCAAAGAATGATGCTGCCACCAACCATGCTTCACTGTGGGTATGGTGTACTTTGGGTGATGTGCAGTGTTGCAGGGTTGCAATCTGGTCCACTTGTTCAGGTGCAGCCTTCACCATGTTCCCAATCAGAAGGCCTATTCCACTGCCAAAGTTTTGGCAGAGGAGTGGGTTTGCCGTTTTGGCGCCCCCCCGCAGTGTCCACAAAGATCAAGGGAGAAATTTTGTATCCAACCTTTTTAAAGACATGTGCAAGCTGTTCAACATCCATAAATCTAGAACGTCTCTGTGCAGTCTCCAGTCCAATGAATTGATTGAGC
>JACXGI010008551.1:8883-33384 GCA_016801175.1 Esox masquinongy | reverse complement strand
CAAGCAGACTAAGGACATGGATTACTGGAACCATGTCCTGTGGTCTGATGAGACCAAGATAAACTTATTTGGTTCAGATGGTGTCAAGCGTGTGTGGCAGCAACCAGGTGAGGAGTACAAAGACAAGTGTGTCTTGCCTACAGTCAAGCATGGTGGTGGGAGTGTCATGGTCTGGGGCTGCATGAGTGCTGCCGGCACTAGGGAGCTACAGTTCACTGAGGGAACCATGAATGCCAACATGTACTGTGACATACTGAAGCAGAGCATGATCCCCTCCCTTCGGAGACTGGGCTGCAGGGCAGTATTCCAACATGATAACGACCCAAAACACACCTCCAAGACGACCACTGCCTTGCTAAAGAAGTTGAGGGTAAAGGTGAGGGTAAAGGTCCTCAAACGGAAGGTGGAGGAGCGCAAGATCTCTAACTTCCACCAGCTCCGTGATGTCGTCATGAAGGAGTGGAAGAGGACTCCAGTGGCAACCTGTGAAGCTCTGGTGAACTCCATGTCCAAGAGGGTTAGGGCAGTGCTGGAAAATGATGGTGGCCGCACAAAATATTGACACTTTGGACCCAATTTGGACATTTTCACTTAGGGTGTACTCACTTTTTTTGCCAGCGGTTTAGACAATATTGGCTGTGTGTTGTGTTATTTTGAGGGGACAGCAAATTTACACTGTTATACAAGCTGCACAGTCACTACTTTACTTTGTATCAAAGTGTCATTTCTTCAGTGTTGTCACAAAGTGTCATTTCTTCAGTGTTGTGTCATTTCTTCAGTGTTGTCACAGATATAATCAAATATTTACAAAAATGTGAGGGGTGTACTCACTTTTGTGAGATACTTTATATTCGCGTTATTAAACAAAGTTCGACTTACGTAATCAATAACGCACACTGTATCACAGGTATTTTAGAAACACTTCGGCAATTGTAGCTGCAATCATTAGACACTATCACCTTGACATCTGGCTCTGATGAATTAACACCTGTGCAGTGTTAAGTCAGGTGACTCAGCAGAGGAAGAAGGCTAACATAGGTAGAACATTAACATCAGAAGAGGACAAAGGTTATCATTGCTGAAGCATTAACATTAGTACAGAAAGATGGCTATCACAGCTGAAACATAACAATTTGTACAGGAAGAATATTATTATACCTGAAACATTAACATGAGTACAGAAAGAAGGCTAACATAGGTAGTATATTAAGATACTGAAAGTAGAAGATGAGGGCTATCATTGCTGAAACATTAACAAAGTACAGGAAGAAGGCTATAACAGCTGAAACATTTACATCAGCAGAGGATGAAGGTTTTCTTTACTGAAACATTGACATTTGTAGAGGAAAAGGGCTATCACAGCTTAAACACTCACACTGGTACAAGAAGAAGGCTATCCTAGCCGAAACATTACCACATTTGTAGAATGACAAGATGGATATGTTTATTTGAATTTGAACATGCATGTTTTACTATTTAAAAGTGAACAATGAAATGCAGCAGGCAAGATAAAAGTGTTTCCTGGAGTCAACGGATTTAGTGATCTCGTTGCCACTCTCCGAAACTCACCCTCTGTGTTTGTTTAGCAAAACGTGACACTGGAATGCCCTCTGAGCAATTTGGTAGGGGTGCGCGGTTGATTGAAAATTCAAAGTTCTTTTTACAGTTGCTTTTTGTTTTTGGCAGGTGGTGGGTGCGTGAATTGTTAGCTTTCCTGAGAGACGAGTTGTCTGTGTGGTCATACACATGACTGTATGTGTGTGCGTGTGCGTGTGTGTGTGTGTGTGTGTGTGTGTGTGTGTGTGTGTGTGTGTGATTTAAACGGCTTGGACACCACTCTGGTATAGTTTTTCTTTGTGAAGATACGTGCTTATCTAGAGATGAATGATATTATGTGCGTATAACTTATGTCACCACATGCAGCGCGTTGTCTACTTACTGTAACCCCAACCCTTAGCCTGGTTTCACATCTTGGTATCTTGAAAAGGGATCAAATGGAATACTTTCTTGGGTTAAATAGTTGCACAGAACATTTTCCACTTTAGTATTTTCCTGAACACATTTCGTAACTCTTTGTGCAGCAGACTGTATATTATGTACATTAGTTTTGACAAAAAGTGCTTAAGCTCAGTGAATTTGGTTATGGCAGCAAAATACAAACAGGGCCTCGGATTTTCAAAACCCATTTTTAGTCAGAACTAAGACCCTCAGGAACAACCGACATCTAATGATAAACTTATGGCAAAAAAATATATAAATCCATGTCTCGCTGAAAGTGTGAACTCAGACGTCACAAAATATGCCAACATACCAACTGGGAGCCTGTAAAAATGAAAGTCTTCCTGGTTTCCCATTATCTTTTTGCCTGGGTTTTGCTCCTTGTAAATTTGGAATGGAAGCTGACTTATTATAGAAAATGTTATTTTTAGTTTAGGACCAAAAAAAATGTATTCCTTTGCTGTGTTCTTCGAGTCGACCCATCCGGGACAGTAATGTAGCATTGATGCAATGTTGTTTTGTCAAGTATTGTGATGTTACTGTCATGTTATGGTGTGACCTGTTATCACAGACATTGACTGACAAGTTAGAAACAGATATTTGAGGATCAAATCCTGTGTAAAATCTAGCCTGTGTAAAAGCCTGTGTAAAATCTAGAGGACAGCCTTACGAAAACCAAACCACGGGATGCACTTTTTTCTGTGTGTGGGCACACAGGCAAAGACACACCACAATGTTGTTTGTCGATGTTTTCATGAAGACATTCAAGTAGTTTGTGTAGATCTTATCATGAAGAAATTAAGTGGGTTGTGTAGATCTTTTCATGAAGAAACTGAGCAGGTTGTGTAGATCTTTTCATGAAGACATACAGTCCTTGATCTACCTCTCATCTTGTTTCTCTCTCCTCTCTTTGTCTCCCCCTCTCCCCCACGGTCTCTATCCGTATCTCTATGTCTCTGTAAAAGGGTACACAGATGTAACCACATATAGGATCTTCATTTTAGCCAGTTCGCTACAGCAAAAAAAAATCCTGCCACAACAGGAAATGTGACTTGTTGTAGTTATCGTAGCATGATATATGATATTTTATTGTTTGTATCACAGAGCGTTGCTGAAAATACTGCCTGCTAACATTTAAGATTGCAATCAAAAAGAGGATGCATTTAAAGGGGCAATCTGCGCTTTGAACAACTGTGGTGTTACTCTGACATTTATTTATGTAAAATGTGGGGCTGGAAAATTGTTTTAACTCTCAATGCTATGATTGCAAGGGCTGGCAATTTGATATCTAAATGATGGTTTTAACATTGGTTTTAAGCTGTTGTTTCAGAGACATTTTTTTAACCTTTTATTTTAGCTGTCAAAGTTAATGATGCTGATATGTCAGGTGTTAATGGGGGACAACAGTTGAACTACGCTCATAATACAAATTCATGGATTATATTCTTCAGGAATAAGTGGGTGTAGATTGTTACATAAATTATTTGTCCATTCCAATTACAGATTGCCTGTTTAAAGAGATATTTAAAGAAACAGACACCTGGGTGGAGGGAAAACCACAGCAGACACTTGCACAGGAAACTAACAGAGATCTGTGACAGTACAGCTGGTTTTATGCATAAGCTCAGCGCTTAGAAGTTATTTTCAGAATAGACTTCCTTAAACTAGGTAAAATAAAAATAATGCTTTCATCTAAAGGGATGCAAAAAAAAAATGTTTGAAAGGGTTGAACATATTGTTGAATGTAGTCACTAAATATTGTAAACACTGTAAACATACAGTTCTACAAGCATATACCTGCTATAATAAATGTAGGTGGGGAAAGTATTATTAATAGCAGCACATGTGAATAGTAACCTCTCTTACGGACCTGGGAACCTGTCTGCTAATCGCCAACATGACGCCCAGGTTTTGCACAAGTGTCACGGTGTTGGGTGCCAGCAGCAACGTGTCCACTGGAGTGCCACAATTATTACCAAGTACCCACAGGGACATGGGCATAAACAGTACGGCAGAAGTGCTGTCGTGCTGTTTAAATCGAATCAATCAGTCAAACATATTTTTATAAATTACTGTTGGCAATAATTTGGAAGACTGTTGCGGAATGAGCCATCGCTGAAAATCTCTCACATTAAATCCCATTTGGACTTTGCCACAAAGCGTGCTGACGGCATGGCGGAGATTTGGCATCGGTTCTCTGATTGGACGAGACTAAAATGTAGCTTGACTGGCTAAGATTCAAAACGCCATATTTGACACAAAGCCAACCCTGCTTAGCAATACTTGAAGAATAGTGATGGCAGCATCCTGTTGTGGGGTCGGAAACCCTGTCATTTAAAACAAGAAACAGAGTTTTCTAGAATGCCCCAGCCAGAGCCTTGCTCAGACCTGGCTCCGGTTAACAGCCCGTGGCAAGACTTCAAACATGCTGCCATGCAACGGGACCCATCCCACAGTTTGGTCTCATCCAACATTTTATTGTGAGGAAAAAAATGGCACAACAATATGAAAAATTGTGCAGAGCAAAAAGGCATTATCCCATGTAACTTTTAGTCAGTCCTCTTCCAAGCTCAGTGGGTTGTACCGGGACCTGTGACCAGCCGTGTGCATCGCCTTAAGGCACGCCATGGTACGACGGGTTCTCTGACAGATTGTTTGCTCTAGCAGCTACATCTCCGGGAGTCCCAAGCATCCATTGTGAACATTTTCAGTTGATATCTTTAGAAGCTAAGCCTTGCCATCCAAAAATCTCCACTTTTGTATATAGAAGATTCATCCAGGAGTCTTGAAGAGTCGTGACACGAGCTTCTAGGTGTGTATTGGCAAACCTGGGTAGTGTTCGAACAGCATCTCTGGCAAACACTGCATTCCCCATTGCTGAGCCTGTGTCACTGGTTAAGTGTGGAGGTGCTGTGTTGTGTGGAGGATCCTGGGCTCCCTCAGGCCCTGATCAAATTGCAATCATTCAGGGAATTCTGCTCTGTATCAGAGAATTCTAAAGGAGAACGTCAGGTCATCCCTCCATTTTGTGTTATTTGCTACATTTCATTTATTTTCCGAATTTCCTTTATTTTTAAAAGTTTGCTTGACCACGAGATTGAAAATCACTATTGTCCAGTCGCTGGCTCACCTTTCTAAACAAAGGACCTGCCCACCAGTTATTAACCAATTTCTTTACTGTCTGTTAAGTAGAATCAATATTCATCCTAATTTTAATAAGACGTACGCATCAGGGCTGTTGCTTGTTTTGGGTCCCCCAGAACCAATAAATACTACACATTTGTACCTGGTGATAACGTATCACTTAGATATTGCCTCGTCTCTCCCCAGGTGATGGACACTCTGTCCAAGTTATCCTACTCCATGATTGCACAACAGGCTGGAATCAAGTACGTCTCACTCATTCATGTACCTAACTTAATCCTGTTTCTCACTCTCTCCTACATCTTACCAGATCCTGTTTCTCACCCTCCGATATCTCACTCTCTCCTATATCTCACCAGATCCTGTTTCTCACTCTCTCGTATATCTCACCAGATCCTGTTTCTCTCTCTCTCCTATATCTCACCAGATCCTGTCTCTCACTCTCTCCTACATCTTACCAGATCCTGTTTCTCAATCTCTGATATCTCACTCTTTCCTACGTCTTATCAGTTCCTGTTTCTTACCCTCCGATATCTCACTCTCCTATATCTCACTAGATCCTGTTTTTCACTCTCTCCTATATCTCACCAGATCCTGTTTCTCACCCTCCAATATCTCACTCTGTCCTATATTTCACCAGATCCTGTTTCTCACTCTCTCCTATATCTCACCAGATCCTGTTTCTCACTCTCTCCTATATCTCACCAGATCCTGTTTCTCACTCTCTCCTACATCTTACCAGATCCTGTTTCTCAATCTCCGATATCTCACTCTTTCCTACGTCTTATCAGTTCCTGTTTCTCACCCTCTGATAACTCACTCTCCTATATCTCACTAGATCCTGTTTCTCACTCTCCTATATCTCACCAGATCCTGTTTCTCACTCTCTCCTATATCTCACCAGATCCTGTTTCTCACTCTCTCCTACATCTTACCAGATCCTGTTTCTCAATCTCCGATATCTCACTCTTTCCTACGTCTTATCAGTTCCTGTTTCTCACCCTCCGATATCTCACTCTCCTATATCTCACCAGATCCTGTTTCTCACTCTCTCCTATCTCTCACCAGATCCTGTTTCTCACCCTCCAATATCTCACTCTCTCCTATATCTCACCAGATCCTGTTTCTCACCCTCCGATATCTCTGTCTCTCCTATATCTCACCTGATCCTGCTTCTCACTCTCTCCTATATCTCACTACATCACATTTCTTACTCGCTCCCATACGTCAGTCTGTCCCATATCTTTCTCACCTGTATTATCCTCTCTTCTATATCTCATTATAACATGTTTCTCACTCTCTCCCGTAACTCAATCTCTATTTTTCATCTCACTTTCGCCAGTATCTCACTCTATCCTATCTCAACCAAAGCCAAATGTAGAGAGGAATGTTCTTTGTTAGTCTAGCCTGTGGCAATTTAGCCATGTTGAATTAAGAGTTGAACAAGACATTCAATTGATTAGGTCTAATTTCTGTCATACTTCTCTTCATTCACAGGCCATTTCCAACAGAGGAGAGCTTGAAAGATGAGGACATTTACAATCATTTGGAGGACCTAATGGAGTAAGTATGCAGTTCAACAATCCCTCTGTCTGAATTTCACATCAAATTTAATATATTTTGAAGCAACCATCATTGAAATACTACTAATTGAGTAGAACTGTTTGACAGAGCACCTTTTAGCACCTTCTTTTCCAATGCATCTTCTTTGAACTCCTACTTGTTTTGATAAAAGATGGGCTCGGTTTCTACGTTACTGCCACAGGATTTGACACACAAACACACGCACACACACATACACAACTATCTAAATGGGGGACACCAAAATTGCGGGCCCTTTAAAAAACATATTTATTTTTTACCCTAGTCCAAATCCTGTCCTGAACCTAAAACATCTTCATCACCTAGTCCTAGACCAAATGCCTAACCCTAATTCTAACCCTAACCCCAATATTCATTTATATCCTCAAACAAACGCTTAAGCCAAAATGGGGACAAGGACAATGTCTCCCTTAACTGCATCTTACAGTGAGGGGAAAAACATTTATATAGTGAAACAACGTGCTCATACACACACACACAGACACACACACACACACACACACACACACGTACACACACACACACGTGGCCACCATGGTTGAGGGAAGGAGAGTAGGAGTAATTCTGTCATTTACTCTGTTAACTGTTTAGTGTGTACCCCACCACCCACACGGGATTAACATAGACGTAGAAGAGGAGATGGAGTGAGAGTTAGAAGGAGTGTGACAGTCAGAGTGAGAGTGAGAAAGTGAGAGTGAGAGGAAGATGGCGATAAAATAATACAGGTCAAGAGAGACTGAATAGTGAGAGAGGAAGAGTGTGTGAGAGAAAGATGGAGAGAATATGAAAGAGAGATGTTTTTTGAGGGTATTGATATGATTAGTTATAAGATTTAATATTGGCTTGGTCACGTGTGACTGAATTAGTTTAGCATGCCGCTTGAAATGCTAGTGTTGAAGGTAAAAATAAAGCTCAGAAGATATTATAAAGAAAGCATTCACAAGTAAGCCCTTCTACTAACAACATTCAAAGTAATTGTCAATGTAATTTTATTTTATTTTTAACTTTTTTTACTTGTCATCTGTGGTTGTTCATCTATTTTAATTGCTTCCACTGGACACTAAATGACCAAAATGCAAATGTAAATGAAAAACTATACAATATGAGTTATTTGAATTAGCTCCTCCCTAAAACCAGACCACATTTAAGGACTCTTGATATTTAAAAATAAAAAACAGACCTGTAAAGTATTTTGTTACAAAATGCATTTGACTGCATTCAGGCAAGTGAAACAGAATACCAAAAAGTTGTTTAAATATGTATTTTAAATACACAGAACAAATATACAGTCATCTCTGATTGTAAATTTAACTGGACGAGTGCATCCGCTGAATGACTAAAATGTGAATTGAATCCTGTGTCGCAGACTGAGACTAACGTGTGTATACATCTAGTGAAACAGCGCCATCCTGTGGAATGCCAAGATTATGCACCTGGGTCAATGTTTAGATCGTGTGGTCAGTTTTCTCTACAACAGCCTGATCTTGTAAGATAGTATGTGTATGTGCGTTTCTGTGTGTTCCTGTTTTACGATCTTTGTGAGGTAACTACTATCTTAGCGATAGTATAACAAAGGATAATCATGTGAACTCGGGACCTTTGGGTGGTCTGCACTACAAAAACAAGATTTCTCAGACTTGGGGTTAAGTTTGGGGCTAAGGAAAATATTTTCCACTTTTATATGGAAGCTAATTTCCCCTCTTTACTTTGACAGTAAACATGTGTGTGTGCGTGTGCGTGTGCGTGTGTGTGTGTGTGTGTGTGTGTGTGTGTGTGTGTGTGTGTCTCAGTGAGAACGTCCCAGAGGATGATGAGGAGCTGTATTCTTCAGTGTATAGGATGGACATCAGCGATGATGGAGGAGAGATCTATGAAGATCTGATGAGGACAGAACCACACCCTACTCTGGTACACACACCACACACACACACACCACACGCACACACAAACACACGCACACGCACACACACAAAACACTCTTACTAAAATATATTTTACGACATATATTTTGTGTTTGTGACTCAAAGAGGTTTTGACTAAATATTTACTAAACATTAACATGAAAAATCTGTTAGTACTGTTAGTACTATTATTAACTAACTCATACTACATGTACTTTACTAAATTCCTCACAGAAGCAAGCTGAGCAGAATGTGAGAAGCTGTTGTCTGTCTGAAATCAAACAGACAGAGGAAAGATACACTGAGACCCTGGAATCAATAGAGAAGGTGCCAGCCACACCGTTTCATTGTACTGGCCATTTCATTGTACTAACCATTTCATTGTACTGACCATTTTACTGTATTAACCATTTCATTGTACTGACCATTTCACTCTATTAACCATTTCACTGTATCAACCATTTCACTGTACTAACCATTTCACTGTATTAACCATTTCACTGAACTAAGCATTTCACAGTCTCATATACCATGGCAATCAGCCAATCAGCTTTCAGGATTCAAACCACCCGGTTTATTACAGACTGAGACTGTAGAGGTTCAGGGATGTGGTTTGCAGTAGCGTGTCATGACACGGGCCTGGGAATCCCCTGGCCCCAACTGTGATCTGTATAATCTGGAGCGTCAAATAAAATTTGCAACTTCTTTTCACAGTACTTCCTTAATCCACTGAAGAAATTCTTGTCTGCGGCAGAGATGGATGAAGTCTTCACAAACATCCCTGTAAGTACAGCTGAACACTTATCGATGCGCCTAAATCCTCGCAGGGCGTATATACAAGGTGGGCCGAGCATATATTTTCAGCTGTTCTGGCAGCTTGACTCAACGAGAGGAACAAATCATCGTGAATGAAACAGATCGGTAGCGCAAATAGTATACAATACAAAGCCGAAACATTGTTCACAGTGTTTACAGTGAATGTTTACAGTGAATCTTCTTCCCACCGCATCCGGCTCAGATTAAGCACTGCACGATGATCACCTTATGCTATAGGCAGTACATGTAAAACGCTTTGGTTCAGTTGCCTCTAATCGGATGAAACTGTTTGTTCTTAGGTTTAGTCAATATCATGTAAAATTATGCCTTAAGATGTGGGTAACAGAATAAACTGTTGGAGGTGTTTCCCCCCTAACATTTTAATTTTACAACCAAGATCGCAGCCCAATGGGTTCAATGCAGCATCGCCTGTCAATCACCCAAGGATCAAAATCCTTTCCACATGTCTGTCTGTTTTTAGGAGCTGGTGAAGGTCCATAAGTGTCTGATGATGGAGGTGCAAGAATCAATTGTCAACAAGAACGCCTTAAACCTCTACCAGATCTTCATTGCCTACAAGGAGAGGTTGGCCACACCTACTGTAACATCATGTACATAGACCTGAAATGTTGTAATAGTCAGGAGAATTTGGATCAGAACCTGAGACCGGACCGGCTGACAGAGTTTCATCATGTCTGTGCTTTCCTGTTTAACGATAGGTTACTCATTTATGGCGTCTACTGCAGCCATGTTGAGAGGTCCATAGCAGTGTTGGACTCTATCTGCAAGGAGAAAGAGGACGTTGGACTGAAGCTCGAGGTAAGACACATTTAAGACGCATTTGGCTGAAGTTGATCCAAATGTTGCAGTCATCACTGACTTCTATAGCCAAAAAACCAAGCATATTTCTGCTTCTTTTTAAAATGTGAAATGTACAACTATGCCAAAATGTAACCTTAACCATACTGTTTGTCATGCTTATCCCTAACCTTAAATTAAGTTGATTTTAATTTGGCTTTGTGGCTGAAGAATGTATGCTTGTAAAATCTGACTTTAGTCTTTTACTGTTTTGGCCTGAAAATATAGTCAGCCTTGCACTTTTCCTAAATAATATATAAAATAGGTTTAATCTTCACAACCTGCGTTTGCAATTTTATGAAATTTTAGACACCCCAGAGAAGGTACGGTATGACTGCCTATGGCCAAGATAACTGCCCACATATGCTTCTTGTAGCCTTTGAGGAGCATGCTGCACCTTTCCACCAGCAATTAGCTCACCCTTTGGCAATTAGCTCACCATTTGGCAATTAGCTCACCCTTTGGCAGTAAACTGTCTTGGGCACAAGGTAGTCGATTAGCTTTATAATAGAAGACAACTCTACTTGTGGAAATGAAACTGGAAAAAGTTTGGCCTGCACGCAGTCTGTTATGGATATTCAACATCACAGAACTCATTTTATTTTTGTGAACTTAATATGGTCAATTTGAAAAATGGTTTCTATAAGACACAAGATGTTGTTACAGTAACTGATGTCGTTATTGTCTCCAGGAATGTTCTAAGAGAGCCAACAATGGGAAGTTCACACTGAGGGATCTACTGGTGGTTCCCATGCAAAGAGTCCTTAAGTACCATCTGCTTCTTCAGGTAGGCAACTGTTACTCAGGTAGGCTACTCTCTTCAGGTAGGCTACTGTCTTCAGGTAGGCTACTGTTACTCAGGGAGGCTACTGTTACTCAGGTAGGCTACTGTCATCTGGCAGGTTACTGTTACTCAGGGAGGCTACTGTTACTCAGGTAGGCTACTGTCATCTGGCAGGCTACTGTTACTCAGGGAGGCTACTGGCTTCAGGTAGGCTTCTGTTACTCAGGGAGGCTACTGTTACTCATGTATGCTACTGTTACTCAGGGAGGCTACTGTTACTCAGGTAGGCTACTGTCTTCTGGTAGGCTACTGTTACTCAGGTAGGCTACTGTTACTCAGGTAGGCTACTGTCTTCTGGTAGGCTACTGTCTTCTGGTAGGCTACTGTTTTCAGATAGGCTACTGTTACTCAGGTAGGCTACTGTCTTCTGGTAGGCTACTGTTACTCAGGTAGGCTACTGTCTTCTGGTAGGCTACTGTTACTCAGGTAGGCTACTGTCTTCTGGTAGACTACTGTTTTCAGATAGGCTACTGTCTTCTGGTAGGCTACTGTTACTCAGGGAGGCTACTGTCTTCTGGTAGGCTACTGTCTTCAGATAGGCTACTGTCTTCTGGCAGGCTACTGTTACTCAGGTGGGCTACTGTCATCTGGTAGGCTACTGTTACTCAGGTGGGCTACTGTCTTCTGGTAGGCTACTGTTACTCAAGGGGGCAACTGTCTTCTGGTAGGTTACTGTTACTCAGGTGGGCTACTGTCTTCTGGTAGTGTACTGTTACTCTGGTAGGCTAATGGCTTCTGGCAGGCTAATGTTACTCAGGTAAACTACTGTCTTCAGGTTGGCTCGTGTTATTTAGTCTCCTACAACAGGTACTATACTGTGTACAGAGGTTATAACACACACAATCTAAACCCATCGGTTGTGGCCACAGAGCTAAACAAGATTTATACGTTTGCAAAAGAAAAATAAACTCTGAATAGGGACTGGATGGGAGACAGGGAAAATCCAAAGCATGAGTGGGAATAAATGCTAAAAGTTACAAAATGAAAAAAATGTATGTCTGTTACCAATTATTATACAGGACCAGTCAAAAGTTGGGACACACCTACTCTTTCAAGGGTATTTCTTTTTATTTTTTTTATTTTATTTTTTACAATTTTCCACATAGAATCATAGTGAAGACATGAAAACTATGAAATATCTCATGGAATCGTGTAGTAAACAGAAAAATGTTAAACAAATCCAAATATATTTACATTTAGATTATTCAAAGTAGCCACCACTTGCCTTGATGACAGTTTTCACACTCTTTGCATTCTCTCAACCAGCTTCATGAGCTAGTTACCTGGAATGCATTTCAATTAATAGGACTACCTTGTTAAAAGTTCATCTGTGGAATACTTTTCCTTCTTTCCTTCTGCGTTTGAGGCAATCACTCATGTTGTGACTTTTTTGTTGTTGTATTTGAGAAAAATACAATCTCAGTGTGCACTGGGGGGCGACAGACTCCATGTCTTTTCTCTCTTTACTTAATCTTCCCCACTGTCAGGAGAGAGGAGTGGCAAATCCTGGTCTAATCTCATTGTCTCAAAGTTTTCAGAACTGTTTTTATGGTGTTAATAGTTTACTCTGTAATATCTGAAATACAGCTGTTATCATAGTGCTAATAGCGTTAAAAGCTTACAGTGATATCTCAACAATAGTTCTCATCACAGGTCTACTGGGTCAAATATTGTTAAAAGTCTACTGAAATATCGAAACTGTTTTTCACCGTTCTAATAGTGTAAATAGTCTACTTTAATATCTCAACTATGTTTCACCATTGTAATAGTGTTGATAGCCCACTATAATATATCATGTTGTTCTCACCGCAATTTAATAGCTCTAATAGCTCTTACAGTGTTAAGAAGAGATGTTTTGCCATTTCTGTGTGTGATGTTAAGGGCAGCGTGTGGTGCTTTGCTTTAAGGCAGCTGTAGCTTCGCTACTGTAGTTTTTTGTGGATTGTAGCTGAGGTAGTTGAGTCATTTGAAGAGAGACACTGTGGGCCAAGATAGCTGCCCTGAGCGATACCTAACATGGACTAATGCAGGTTAAAAATGTCTTTCATGGCAGAGACAGTAAGCGATAAGATTTGAGATACGGCTGCTGATACTTCCTGATAGTCTGGTACTTCCTGATATTTTTGTTTTTTATTTTATATAACCTTTATATGACCTGGAAAATCACCTTGAGAGCCAGAGGGAGACCTGTTGATATGCTGACTCATATACTAATACTTCCTGAGATGTTGATACTTCCTGATAAGCTGATCCTTCCTGATATGTCGATACTACCTGATAAGTTAATAGTTCCTGATAAGTTAATAATTCCTGATATGTTTATACTTCCTGATATGTCGATACTACCTGATAAGTTAACAGTTCCCGATAAGTTATTAGTTCCTGATATGTTGATACTTCCTGGCGGTAATGATGTTGAGGTGAGGGAAATAAGTAAAAGAACAGAAATGTGTCTGTCCTTTCCTAAAGCGGTTTAGTTAGCTTGGTAGCAAGTCAGTGTGAGTAACGTTAAATGGCTTTTAGTGTTGCCAGCATTGTTTCCATGGTGGGCCATAATATTATAGTCTCTAATCGATGAAAGGCAATTTTTTTTCAATGTCGTTATTGTGATAATTCAGTGCATTAAATGCTTTAGCTTACAACTGGTTCATTTTCCTGTTCAAATACATAATTAATCTCAGTTTCTTGGGAACAATGTTTCTCAGGAACAATGTTTGTGGTCAATGTCATGATTTTATATAAGGGGATCTGCACACAGCAGTAAATTCATTGGAAAAGACTCTCCACCCATTACTGTGTAGTTCTCAACCAACTCTACTCTCCACCCATTACCGTGTAGTTCTCTACCAGCTCAACTCTCCACCCATTACCGTGTAGTTCTCAACCAGCTCAACTCTCCACCCATTACCGTGTAGTTCTCAACCAGCTCAACTCTCCACCCATTACCGTGTAGTTCTCAACCAGCTCAACTCTCCACCCATTACCGTGTAGTTCTCAACCAGCTCAACTCTCCACCCATTACCGTGTAGTTCTCTACCAGCTCAACTCTCCACCCATTACCGTGTAGTTCTCTACCAGCTCAACTCTCCACCCATTACCATTACTCTAGTACTGTAGAAGTCGTTTGATGATGCAGTGGTAGCAATATGGGGATGTCGCATCTATAAAAATGACATATAAACTCAGAGATGTTGAGGTGGGACTGGATTTTGACACATTTTATAGTTTTTTTTTCCCAATGATTCAACAAATCAATCTTAACAGATGAATTCAATATGTGAATAGAGTATACAACTGCATTACAAGTATCAAAGATAATAGTTTTCCGTATGTTTGGGGTTGTGAGAGCTAAGATGCATGCAGACGAGAAAGCAAGAAGGGACTGTGTCCACTTCCCATTCCGTCATAAATCCTCAAAACAAAACCCCCCGTGGGTTGGATAGCTAACCTAAGGACCACAAGACACGTTCTATAGAATAGCCATCCCTTATCAACTTGGGACACATTTCACTCTATGCTTCCTAACACCATACGGCATAACAGACTGATCTACCCATGGGTCAGAATAGTTCGATTAAGCCATGACCTTAGGTCCTGTATTCAGACTCAAGATAAACAATTGAGACGACCAACACCTTTCCTTCTGGAAGGTTTGCTGAGGACCAGGACGACTACACTCTGTCCCTAACCACGGCGGACCTGAGGAGAGTTTTTAAAAAAGTGAGCCCTAGGAAGTCACCAGGGCCAGATGGCATTCCAGGACGTGTCCTCTGGGGGTGCGCTGACCAACTAGCGGAGGTTTTCACCTCCATATTCCTCTCCCATATTCCTCTCCCTGTCCCTGTCTTTAGTCCCCACCTGCTTCAAACAGACCACCATCGTCTCTGTACTGAAGAAACCTTCCATGCCTGAATGACTACCGCCCTCTATCACTGACCTCCACCGGCTGGTCAGAACTCACATCTGCTCCACCCTTCCTGACACCTTGGACCCCTTTCAATTTGCATACCGACCCAACAGATCTACGGACGATGCAATCGCCCTGACGACACAAACCGCCCTCTCCCACCTGGAAAAAGGCAACACATTCGTGAGGATGCTGTTCGTGGACTACAGCTCTGCATTCAACACTGTTGTGCCCACTAAGCTTGTTCCTAAGCTCAGGACCCTGGGACTTAACACCTCCCTCTGCAATTGGATCCTGGTCTTCCTGACGGGCAGACCCCAGGTGGTGAGAATGGGCAACCTCACCTCCTCTGCACTGACCCTGAGCACTGGAGCCCAGCAGGGCTGCGTACTCAGTCCCCTCCTGTACTCCCTGTTCATGTATGACTGTGTGGCCACACACTGACTGCTCCAACATTATCCTCAAATTTGGGGATGACACAACCATCCTGGATCTCATCTTCAGCAATGATGAGACCACTTAAAGAGAGGAGGAAAAGAACCTGGCTACATGGTGCCAGGACAACAACCTCTCTTTCACCATCTGCAAGACTAAATAGATGATCATGGACTTCAGGAAGCGGCAGAGGGGGGGACTTGCCCCCATACACATGGAGCTGAACCTCACTTGGTCCAGGCAAGTGAACTTGATAGTGAAAACTGACCAAAAGCGAATATACATCCTGAGGAGACTTCAGAAGTTTGGCATGTCTGTAAAAACTCTCACCAACTTCTACAGGTGCACCACTGAAAGCTTCCTCTCAGGCTGCATCACTGCCTGGTATGGCAGCTGCTCCACTGCGGATCGCAAGTCCCTCCAGAGGGTGGTGAAGTCTGCGGAGCACATCATCGGCTGCCGTCTCCCCTCCGTGCAAGGCATCTACCATACATGATGCCTGAGGAAAGCACAGAACATCATCAAAAACTACACCCACCCAGGCTTTGGTCTGTTCACACGGCTGCCGTCTGGTAGATGCTACCGGAGCATCGGAGCTCGCACTTCCAGTTTTTTCTCTCAGGCCCTAAGGCTCCTCAACCAGCAACACTGACCCAGGATCATACTGATCACACATGAACATTTCAAATGCACTGATGTCCTTTCATGTACATTCAATGTGTATTAGAATATTCTTTTGTAATTACCATTTGTAGGCATATTACACTCATTTATAATATTCAATACCCATTCTACCCATATTGTTCATATTCCCCATCCAATTCTTTTTAAAGTTGTTGCTAGTTTACATTGTTGCTAGTTTACAATGTACATTATTGCTATAATTTGGCTATATTTTTGATTTATGCTTTATATATTTCTTAATTCTTACTACGTAGATGTCGTGTGCAATGTCACAAGAATTTCTTTGTGCAGAATGACACTATGCTATTCGGTGCATTTGATAAATAAACTTGTAATTTTAATGCATAAACATTCCAGTGATAGCACATGACCAGATACACAGGGTGTAGGCTAGGACAGATCACGAATACATCTTTATAAATGGCTGTAGTATATAATGAGAGCATATTAAATTTGTGAAAAGACGTCGAATTGTCATTTTTCAGTTCTTTCAGTTGGTGTGTGTGCCCGCAGCCATGTCCCTGCTCAGAGATGACCTTGTGGAAAACATCCTTGAAGCGTCGTGGCTGCAGGTCTGCCTGGCTCTTCTGAGGCCTAATCGAGCACTGGGTGGTAATAGTCAGGGGTGGGATACATTTGTCTTTTGCATTCATGTGCTTTACTGGACACCCTCATAAAGAGCGGGTTTCATTAGTTTGGCATACATTTTCATATGTTTTTCTTACTGGCCACCTGTGGGGATTCTGACACATAATTGTGGCATTGGAAGCGCCATGCTCTGAGCCACATGGGACCCTCTCTGGATAATGTGTGCAATGCTTTATAATATTTTTACTACAGAACGCTGTTCTCCCTGTGCACCAAATTCATGCATCTTACTGTTGAATGTTTTTTTTTTCAACTGAGTGTGGGCTAGATTTTTTATTAAATCCTAGAAACGACTTTGGATCACAAAGTTCTTAGTTTTGTTCTATCTTGACTAGTGCCCAATAATATGGTCAAAAGCTAATCAAAAACACTTTGAATGGCGACGCTTTTACAGGAGGAAGCAGGTTATATTTTTCTTTACTTGAATCAGACAGTTAATGTCAACCAAATACATACACAACTCTCATGGTTGTATGGATGTTGCATCCCTTGTGGGCTCCGTAAGAAATATGCATTTGTTAAAGATTTTCAATGGGCCGTGTAATTTTCTCACTCACTATTCATGATTTCCTAAGGATTATCTTTAATCATGGTTGCATTCATATTAATCTGGAACTGTTTGGAAATATTTTTTAATATTATTATATTAAAAGTGACTCCACAATGACACATTACATGATTTATGATTATACCACAGCTCAGTCTTCTTACAACACAATACTTATGTATTTTTAAAAAGATCATTATTTGTGGCCCGCATTCTCTTTAACAGGATTAAAGAACAGCCACAAGCAATGCGTCAATGGTATTGTGAGTGCAGCCTTTTGAGAAAACAACCGCTGCATTTTGGAAGGAGGCTTTTTTCCGTTCTCAGACCCCCTTTTTGCTGTCTTCCATCCCGAATCCAGCCGATACCCCCGAAAGTGTCATGAAACAAACTGCGAATAAACGAGTATACCGCCGGTACGGGCCATTATCGGTGCGTCTCCCTTCCAACCCTGTTTATTGACGCTCACAGCTATATTTTATTGTTGTTGTCTGGGAGGAGAGGTGTTGCTTTCAGCAGTCTCTCTGTGAAAGAAGGAAGAACAAAAGCTCTAATCTCAAAGGAACTGAACGGATTAGAGTCTCGGCACGGCAGCTGCCTGCCTCCAACGTGTTGAACTGCATGTTAAGTGTGTTAGCTGCCTGGTGTGGTAGACGCAGCCATCTCCAGGTCTGAACACTGGGACAAGTATGAGGACATTGATAGCCAAGGCTCTGTCCCAAATGGCCCCCGATTCCCCGCGGTGCCCTTGTCCACTGTACAGCGCTACACAGGGAATAGGCGGCTGGTTGGGACGGGGACCGGTTCGATACGTTTCTTACTGCACACGAGGCCCCTGAGAATCAATCAACTGCAATGATTTGTCTGTTCTATTCATCCTATTTCTTGGCCTTTACCCACGTTCTCTTTACCAGGGGATCGACACGTTCACAAAATCTCCAGAAAGACGATAGAATATTTAGTATATTAACAAATATCACAATCACATTCCTCAGCAGCTAGGTACCTATAGATCCTCAATCTAGAGAGAGAGAGAGAGAGAGAGAGAGACAGACCTCAAATGACCTGGTCAGGATGTGCTGTCTCTTATGTTATGATGGGAACAACCATCTAGTGACCTATGCAGCTTGCTTTGGCCATTTGCACATGGTTGATGGAGGGGCGTGAACCGTGAGCTCAGGCTCAGAGGATTGTCAGTTTGTTTTAAAAACAATTGTCAACACTGCCTAAACGTGAACATCAGAACGCGGAAATTTCGGACACGCCAAGTGTCCACAATGGAAGTCAGACTGGGAGATCTTGTTGGTTATATTGTGACTTAGTTCTGTGCATGCAGGCAAACACTATACTCTTTGAATAAGGAGCATCATGAGGTGAAAATCTAGGCTAATTATGTGTTAATCTCAACCCAATCTTAATCTAAACAAGGCCATCTGAAGCAGCGCCTGTGTGTCTAATTGCTAATTATTTATTTCTTGTCTGTTAGGAGCTGGTGAAGCACACTCCCGATGCAGCCGACAAAGACAATCTAAAGATGGCTCTGGACGCCATGAAGGTGAGTGTGTATAAGAATTACCTGAAGATGGCCCTGGACACCATGAAGGTGAGTGTGTATAAGAATTACCTGAAGATGGCCCTGCATGTCATGCAGGTGAGTTTGTATAAGAATTACCTGAAGATGGCCCTGCATGCCAAGCAGGTAAGTGTGTATAAGAATTACCTGAAGATGGCCCTGCATGCCATGCAGGTAAGTGTGTATAAGCACTTTTAGCAGTCACAGGATGTCACCAAAAAGCATCTACTGAATGTTGTGTATGTTTCTCATCTAATCACATCCCTGATTTGTCTCCCTCTCTGTCTCTCTCCCTGTCTGTCTCTCTCCCTGTCTCTCTCTCTTCCTGTCTCCCTCTCTCCCTGTCTCTGTCTCACTCTCTATCTGGCCCCCCAACGCTCTCTCTCCCAGGACTTAGCTCAGTATGTCAACGAAGTGAAGAGAGACAAGGAGACTCTGAGGGAGATTGACCAGTATCAGCGCTCCATTGAGAACCTGGTAACTTCATGATGCCTACAATCACTCTGTGATCATGGAGTCTGTGATGCCTACAATCAGTCTGTGATCATGGAGTTTATGATGTTTACAGTCAGTCTGTGATCATGGAGTCTATGATGTCTACAATCAGTCTGTGATCATGGAGTCTATGATACCTAGAGTCAGTCTGTGATCATGGAGTCTATGATGTCTACAATCAGTCTGTGATCATGGGGTCTATGATGCCTACAACCAGTCTGTGATCATGTAGTCTATGATCATCCCCATTTATTTACCTGAAATATGATCCCATGTTGAAAACACTCAAGCAATCTCTTGTTCAAGTTGAAAAGCCCCACGTACCCTTTCAGTATAAAATTAAATTGCTTTTAGACAAGTGATAACTTTCAAGGAGTTGACCTAAGGGTGACCGCTGATGTCATCAGCTCCTTCCTTGCTGGAGGTGCAACACAGAAGCACTTGACTCACACACACACACACACACACACACACACACACACACACACCATGTCAGAGAACACCTGGACCACCTATAGAGATGCCCCCCCGCTGTGTAAATCACGGGATAAATGAGCTGAAAAGGAGAATGCAGTCGGACTTTAACCATTTCCATCCCTCTTCGCTCCCCGCAGAACCAGTCTCTGGTTAGCTACGGCCGTCCCAAAGGGGACGGGGAGGTCCGCATCATCTCTAACGTTGACAAAAGGAAACAAGACAGGTGAGAGGAAGGCTTTGACTTCTGACCCGCATGCTGCCAAAGGTTGGTAGCCAACCTGAAGTTTGAGTCCAGCACTTCGCAGGCGACGAAATCATGTGTTTCTTGGGTGGACAGGTAGTGCTTAGAGCGTCGGGCTGGTAACAAAAATGGTTCGAATTCCTTAGCTGACAATGTGAGAAATATGTGTTTATGCCCTTGAGCAAGGCACTTAGCTCCTGTAAGTCCCTCTAGATAAACGCATCTGCTAGGTGACTGAAATATGTTTTCTGCATAATTTGACAGCTTATTATTCAATTGTTCAATGGAACAGAATAGACCATGCTAGACAAAGTAACGCACAATATCATGTTCTTGTGCGAACCACAGCTATAGAATGACTAGAATGGGATTGGAACCTTTACCCTCTCAAATCTCAAATCCACCCATTACGTTGTCAGTGACTTACATTCTGCTTCCATGTGTTCTGTTTCTCTGGCGTAGACATATCTTCCATGTGTTCTGTTTCTCTGGCGTAGACATATCTTCCACATGTCCTGTTTCTCTGGCGTAGACATATCTTCCATGTGTTCTGTTTCTCTGGTGTAGACATATCTTCCATGTGTTCTGTTTCTCTGGCGTAGACATATCTTCCACGTGTTCTGTTTCTCTGGCGTAGACATATCTTCCACGTGTTCTGTTTCTCTGGCGTAGACATATCTTCCATGTGTTCTGTTTCTCTGGCATAGACATCTTCCATGTGTTCTGTTTCTCTGGCGTAGACATATCTTCCACGTGTTCTGTTTCTCTGGCGTAGACATATCTTCCATGTGTTCTGTTTCTCTGGCGTAGACATATCTTCCACATGTTCTGTTTCTCTGGCGTAGACATATCTTCCATGTGTTCTGTTTCTCTGGCGTAGACATATCTTCCTGTTCGACGTGGCTGTCATCATCTGCAAGCGAAAAGGAGACGTCTATGAGATGAAGGATGTGATCGACCTCAACTACTTTAAGATCACAAATAACCCTACGCAGGACCGAGAGAGCAAGAAGGTCAGTCCACCACAACCCTTACCCCTGACCCCTGACCCCTAACCCTAACTCCCTAACCCCTATCCCCCTAACCCTAACTCTCTAACCCTGATCCCTAACCCCTGACCCCCTATCTCCCTAACCCTAACTCCCTTACCCTGATCCCTAACCCCTGACCCAAACCCCTGATCCCTGACCCAAACCCCTGACCCTAACCCCTGACCCCTAACCCCTGACTCTAACCCCTGACCCAAACCCCTGATCCCTGACCCAAACCCCTGAGCCTAACCCCTGACCCCTAACCCCTTACCCTAACCCCTGACTTTAATCAACTCCAAAGAGGAAACAAGAAGTCAGTCAGCCACATAATGGTTCTGATAGTCAATCAAAATTCTTTTCTGAATGTCCTTGTTAAGACAAAACAACATTTGTACTACACTAACCCATTACTGACTTCCTGCTTCCTTCGTACAGAATTGGATTGCTTTCTGTCATCCACTCGCCCCGCCCTGCCTCATCACTCTTTTTCTCTCACACACACACACACACAAACACATGCGCGCGCACACACACACACACACACACACACACACACACACACACACACATCTTGAATACTTTACTGTAATCCCCACATTTACATTCAAATAGGATTCAGACATTACAGAGGTGTTTTATATGCATTGACTCTCAAGGCCATGAATAACACAGCAGGACTGCACGTGAGAATCTTTAGTTGTCTTATGTTGGCCTGCAATCCGGAGGCCACATACGGTCTGCCTATGTACACGGCCTAGGGTGCCAGACCTCGTTACTACACGCATGTCCTGGTAACCGGGGCAACACAAGGAGCTTGTCTATTTTATCAGCAAAAGTCTGCTCCACGTAGCGGTCGAATCTGCAGCCCACGTCCAAGATAAGCACCTCACTCATGTCTTCCCTCCCTCAGAAAAACAAGATCTGCATCATTCAGGATTCTAGAGAACACATTCACGTCAGCATAGAACTAGTCTTAACCACACACACAAACACACACACGCGCGCACGCACACCCTGACTCAGTGGACAGAGATGCAAACACACACAAACTCACCCAGACCAGACACAGATGCTAACATGCACATACAAACACACACATACACACACACTCACACAAGACAGAGATGCTACCACACACTTACACAGCACACAGAGATGCAAACACACACAAACTTACACAGACCAGACACAGATGCTAACATGCACACACAAACACACGCATACACACACACTCACACAAGACAGAGATGCTACCACACACTTACACAGCACACAGAGATGCTAACACACACACACACACACACACACACACACAAACACAGCGCACAGAGATGCTAACACACACACACACACACTGACACAGCGTACAGAGATGCTAACATACACACCCACATACACACACACACACACACACACAATGACACGGCGTACAGAGATGCTAAGGAGGATGTTAAGTCCGGTTGATGAATGTGAACAGTCCATCCTGACTTTTCGTTGTAATAAATCATGTTGTAATGGATGGAATCTGTGAGGCAGCATGGATGTCCAATGTAGACTATCAACACTGCTTACATCTGTCTGACGCTGCTGGGACACCACACAGTATTCTGCATAAACGTAACATCTCACTGTGGATGCTGGAAACAAATATATCTATTTTCGTCTGGTAAAAGAGGTAGGGAGAGTTTCTAACTGTTTCTGACTATGCAGTACCAGTCAAAACTTTGCACACACCTACTCAATCAAGGGTATTTCTTAATGTTCAGTTCTTTCCATGTTGTAATAGTGACTACATCTAAACAATGAAATATCATGTATGGAATTATGTAGTAACCAAAACATTGTTAAACAGATCACAGATTCTTCGAAGTAGCCACCTTTTACCGCGATGAGTCCAGACTGTGGTTACATTAGAAAAAATGGGGACTCATTTCCGGTCCTCGGTTTCTTATAAAAAAATTTTTTCGGGCTTAAGTGTTTAGGGCAAAAGAGACAGTTGGGAGTAAGGTTATAATTACAGTTAGGTTCAGGCATAACTGGTTAGGTTTAGGGCATTTGGACTAGGTTAAGTTCAGGCATACATGTTGGTTATTGACGTAGGTTAGGTTTAAGTGTAGGGTTAAGGTTAATGGCTGGGATTAGTAAATGTACTATATTCTACACACCGTCAACTTTAGTACCCCCATTTAATTAGCTAAGTGTGTGTGTGTGTTTGCGTGTGCGTGGGTCAACTTCAGCTCTTCCATTCTCATCCTCCCTTCCCATGTTTGTCTCCCTCACCAGTGGTGCTACGGGTTCTACCTGACCCACCAGCAGGGGCAGAGTGGCTTCGAGTTCATCTTCAAGACCAAGGAGTTGAAAAAGAAATGGCTGGATCAGTTCGACATGGCCGTGTGAGTTGTCTGCCTCCTCTGAAGTTGGGATGGCGGCTGTGGATCCGTCACCGTGCTTCTTCCAGGGTTTTTTTTTCTGTCGGCACGTAACACCCTAGACGCCGCTGGGCTGGTTGTCATTAAACTTAGGTGAACAATTTATGAAATGAGTTCAGGTTGTTTTGACTTTGGCTTGCTCTCGTGTTGGGAAGGAAATTCATGTTTTTTGTCACTAGTAAAACAGCTTGTTTTCATTACAGAGTAATTTGGGTTTGCTGTTGGTGGGCCTATTGAAATCATAGAATGACGCCCCCTTTATATATTGTTGACATGGTAAAATTGAAGTAGGAAATGTTGTTTCAAACGGTGCTGGAATTGCTTTTTGTCACAATTGAAAACATGATGAGGAGAAATTATTTTGATTTAGAGAGGGATGTTGAACTCAGTCCTGTTGAGAGCCCATAATGTTGTTCTACTTAGCAATCTACCTCTGCAGAGAGAGAGAGAGAGCGAGAGAGAAAGAGAGAGATTGTGTGAGTGTGACAGAGTTTGAGTGAGAGTGAGTGTGTATCTGCGTGTGTTTGTGTGTGCACTTCCAACTCTGGGCTTGTCACTCCAAGGGGCACACTGAGGCAGCACAGTGTCTCCTCCAAACCAATGTACAGGCTCTGGAAGCTGGGCTCCTTCTCAGGGCAGTCTGGCCATGTGAGTTGCTAAGGAACAGCTTGGTTAATGCTCCGTCCACTTCAAAGTAGTGCTTATTTCAAAGGCAATGACATCACGCTGGTCTTACCATCTCTCATACACAGAAACATATAGATACCCCGGAAGACACTTGGTATTCCTATACTCCTTTAGATTGGCCCACACACTACACACAGACACACACACACACTACACACAGACACACACACACACACACACACAC
>JACXGI010008550.1:13805-33533 GCA_016801175.1 Esox masquinongy | reverse complement strand
TCGTACCAATCTGCATGAACTGAAAGGCATTGTCAGAGACGGAGAAGATATGGGGTGGAGCCTCCACTCTCTTCTTTCCTCTGTAGGCGTTGACAACCTCCATGTCGTACACGGGGAGCCACTTGTAGGGGTTCACCGTGGCACAGAAGAGCCCAGAGTATGTCTGGATTATAGAGATTCAAGTATGAGATTAGGATAACATTTCACATAAGTGTAGTACTGTGTATGTGTATTTGTTTCTGTGCATTAGGTTCATAAATATAAAGTAAACAAAACAGGTAATGGGGATACTGTATGCGTATTGTTTTGTGCTGATGTTAATCAAAGTGCCACTCATTTCAGTTGACTGTATGTTTGCATGTTCATGCTTGCTTCTTACATAGATCATCCAAGCTGCATAACGCTCTTTGAGGTTATACAACACAGTGGCTTCATTCAGGTAGGTCATCATGGCCATGTCCTCAATCTTGTCGTACTTCGGGGGGTTCATCTGGTAGATGTCTGCATCTTTGACCTGCCTCTCCTGAAACCATAAATAACCGTGGATATTTAGGTTACACACAGTTCAAACTGAACATCACTGAATTCATTTTTTTAAATGAAATGCAAGTTAAATTTAGAAAAATACATTTCCTGAAGTCAAAATGTGTGCTTGCCAGGTGTGTAATGCTACTATTTTATGCAAAAGGAGCATACATGAATGTATATTATGTCACTTTTAGAATTTATGTCTGACAATCTAGCTTGTGTTTGGATGAATATATGCAAGCACACCTAAAAAGGCCTGAACTAATTTATTCCAACTACTTTATAGCTCACTGATTCACATACCTAAACATTCAATATAATATTTGCCTTGCCATTTTAAATAGCAGCAATCAAAATAAAAACATCTGTGTTATACACAGCGTTTCCAGTAGACTTCCAATCACTGAGCAAATGTAAGCTATTTCTTGAAGAACTTCTAGCTTTCAACTTAAAGGGCCTGTGTAGAATCCTGCCTCTAACCTTAACAAGAATTATTCAAACAATAACACGAATTGTCTCCTCCAGTAACAATCGTAAATATGACCCCTTTATCATCAAGACACAAGAAAATATATTCATGAGTTTACGACTCTAGCTAAGTAGATGATATGCCAAAATATTTATCATGTTTTTTTCCCCAAACATACAGTAATTCTCCAAGATTAAACATGAAAACCTTTTAAATCAGTCTTACCTCAGTAGTGCCATTAGGATTCTTGACTGTCACAGTACAAGTTCCATCCTTCCTGTCAGTGATCAAACCCTTAAGGTACAGCTCCTTGACATCTGCCACATAGCAGGAGTTCTTCGAATCAAAGGGAGTGGACTGGGCCTCCATCCTCTCCTTCTCGGACTTACGGAGGTATATGGCGGCCTTGCCATATTGCTCCATCTCTGCGTCCGTGCTCATGGTGGCAGATCACTACGAAAGACATTACACCAGAAACATGAATGACCCCGTGGTGCTTCCTCTCCAGTAAATGGAGTAAGGTCAGTGGGATCTGTCACAAAATATTTGAATCACTTTTTATGTGAAAAAACATGTCTCACCTTGTTTCCCTTCTTCAGATGAATCGGTACAGTAGTCCCTGGAGGACCCTGGAAATCCAATTAATTAACAGGCGCTAATTAGTTTTCAAATTTTCTAGTGGCATTTCACTTCACTGAATTCAGTAAAGAACTACAGCAAATCCACCTGAAAACACAACGAACCCTGTGGACCAACCCTTAATATAACAACAGTGTTACAGATAAACATTTTTAAGTAAAAACATTTACAGTAAAACACAGAATTCAAATGTTAAGAACATCTGAATTCAACTTGAAGGACAAGAAAGAAATGCAGAACTAAATTTAAGCAGCTCGGGGAAAGAGTCTTACCACAGTTGAGGACAATATTGGACTTGGGGGGAATCCTGTGGCCTCAGATGTCTTATAGCTGGTAAGGTGCCAACCAAGCAGAAGTTAATTATGGACCACTCTGGAGAAGGACAGGAATTGGAGCAGAGGGAGTTTTGTATTTCTGTGTTTCACTAACGTCACCAAATGTCAGGAGCCCCACAATGACATGTTAATGTAATGTTGGCCTTTGAATTCCTCTGGATATATTTCATAAGAAGTGCCATTATTAGTCATTATTATTAATTATGACAAAATTATAAGCTTGATTCTTCAGACCGTTTCCAATGCATCTACCAATTTCACTTGAAAACAGTAATTCAGTCTATGTTGCCCCACTACTGCACACTTTTCATTAACCAAATTTAACCTGACCATTTTTTAGATGTTCTTAGACTAATCTTCATCACCAACTTAAATATTTTCACAAAATGTATCTACATTATCTCCTCAGCTCATGCTTTCTAGCACAGACACATTAGGCATTTTAACAGCTCATTAAACTGTTAAGTAAGATATGTAGTTATTTATGCACAGTATGTTCTATTGGAAATGCTGGAGGTGCTTCTGTATATCTCACATTACAGTCAGCTAAAATGGTCCAATGGGATTCATCCAACTAATTTAACACCAGTATGGTATTTCAATAACCTCGTCCGCTCAAATTGCAGACAGCAAAGTAGCTGCGTCAGACTTTCACACTTTGAAGTTGCGTAGCTGCTGAGCTGCCCGCAATAAAATTGATTTAAAATCTGGGGGAATAGTTACAAAACAGTTGACAATTGTATATCTTTCTAAAAAAGCATCTGGTAACATAGGTTTTAATGCATGTCATTGAGAAAGGTCAGTGTCAAGGAAGGCATTTCATAACCAATCAGGGTGCACACTGTTTTCTATCAAAGCCCCTCAGCTGTGGAGCAGCAAGTCAGGCAATAGGGCAAGACACCAGTTGAGGTTTTTATCACTTTAGTGTTTAAACTGTTTAGCCTGGCCTAAAATCCGTTATTGTTTTACAAATCTGTTTTGTTTTATGTTCTTTTATTCAAAGTTTTTAGTGTTATACAGAAGGGTTAAAATTAAGAGACCACTGCAAATTGAACACTTCTGTTCCTCACCCAAAACTTTCCTTTTCAACTTTTTTGGAAAGGAAATAAAAAGGTGCAGTGGTCTCTTAATTTTTTTCCGGATCTGTATAATTGCTTGTACTTTTGTTCATTTTCACAACTTTAAATTCACATTAAACAGAAAATACATAAAATGACCTCTGCATCAAAATAGTTGATGTTTGTTTTGTTATATGTTAAATGTTTACAATAAACTGCTGTGTAACTCAAGTATACACAGTCAAGAGTAAATGTCAAGTCTTCAGATCTACCTCCTGTCCAGTTACTCATGCCACCACAACTTTATTTAAACAATATTTAATTTAAACACAGAACACAACAAAACAACTAAAGAATCATTGAAGAAGGTTGAATTCTCATAAACAGAAATTACTGTCAAGACAAATAGGCAATTGGCTCTAATCACAACATATCTATGATGAATGTTCAGACCATTTCACAGAATGGAATACACCCTGTCTGTCCACACAGCACGTCAGTATGAGCAGCGCCATAGGGGGGGAGCTACTGGATGCACCTGTTGGGCAGTGGGCTGGACTGACCATCTGGAAGGACCCCATCAGCCTTCCTTTCTTGGACCGTGCTCCGGTCTTCACTGCAGCCAAGGTTTATTGGTATATCTGCCAACAGTTCCATGCAGCTGAATGCTGGCACATAATCCAATGTTATTAGATGTAAGATATTTACATGCCATGTTTGTGGGTGAGAACATTCACACCATGTAGTGTTAGAGTTTATGACACGCAAATTATTCTAATGTGCACAGGTCTTGACCTGCCTTAGTCTGCACTTTTGTATTTGAGGGACATTTTCGACCATGTTTTGCTAAAATTAAAAAAATTCTGGAACCATTGGTAAATAGACAGTTGTTTCCGTTTTCGTCTGACAACTGCATTCTGAGCAGATATCTGTCTGGTTTTAGACCTGCACAAACACTGATAGTGAAGGAAACGAAATATGTCAATTCTATGCATAATTACATATTAGATGTTTCTTCATTATTTAGTGAAGCCATTTCTACATATGTACCCTAACTTCTGTCCTAGTAGGCTATCATTGGAATGTTAATGGTTAACAGATGTTTCTGTAAGGTGTGAATGCAGAACCAAAAAGTTTGTTTTTAATTACCTAGCTTGACCTTCGAGGTAACACCATTCTGTCATATGAGATGGCCCCAGAACAGATCAGAATGTTTCTCTAATAGATAAGGGGACTATTCTTCAGGAATTGTCTTGTTATGCTTAGGTAAGCTATCCAACCCACACAACGTTAGTTTTTAGGATAAAAGCAAGAGCGGATTGTGGAAAGGGTCTCTCTTGCATTATCTCTGCATGTATTTTTGCTCTTGCAAAAATTCAAACCTCCTGAGAACTTCTGTCTTTGATACTTATACTGCAATTGTAATATTCTCTTTATATATTCAATTAATTTGTTACAATAATTCATTGGCTATTTGGAATACATCTAAAATGGATCATAATCAAGTTCCATCAGTAGTAAATTGTAATGCAAAAGCCTTGGATAAAAAAAAATCACATTGTGTTGCCATATTTATTGACCTGTCAAAAGCATAACAGATGGGGTTGAATCGATTTTTCTTGATGCCCACAAAGGAGTTCCCCAGGGTTACATTATGGGTCCTATTCTGTTTAATCTGTATATTAATGATATCTGGAACTCTGTGAGAAACTGTAATTTTAATCTTTATACTTTATCTTTACGACAGTAATATACGTGACCGCTCCCTCTCTTGAAAATGTTTGTGCACACTTACAGTACTTTAGTACTTCAAATGCCTAGGATTGCTTCTTAACTAAGAAAAAACGCCTTTACTTTTTGTGACTGTTGTTGTAATAAAGGGACTTGTTCTTAATAACGTGTCTTTTAAAATAAAGGTTTATATAGTGTGAGGGAAAGAAGAATTTGATCCCCTGCTGATTTTGTACGTTTGCCCACTGACAAAGAAATGATCAGTCTATCATTTTAATGGTAGGACAGTGACAGACAGATTAACAGCAAAAAAATCCATAAAAACACATGTCAAACATCTTATAAATTGTTTTGCATTTTAATGAGTGAAATAAGTATTCGACCCCTCTGCAAAACATGACTTAGTACTTGGTGGCAAAACCCTCGTTGGCAATCACAGAGGTCAGACGTTTCTTGTAGTTGGCCACCAGGTTTGAACACATCTCAGGAGGGATTTTGTCCCACTCCTCTTTGCAGATCTTCTCCAAGGTTTCGAAGCTGACATTTGGTAACTCGAACCTTCAGCTCCCTCCACAGATTTCTATGGGATTAAGGTCTAGAGACTAGCTAGGCCACTCCAGGACCTTAATGTGCATCTTCTTGAGCCACTCCTTTGTTGCCTTGGCCATGTGTTTTGGGTCATTGTCATGCTGGAATACCCATCCACGACCCATTTTCAATTCCCTGGCTGAGGGAAGGAGGCTCTCACCCAAGATTTGATGGTACATGGCCCCGTCCATCGTCCCTTTGATGCGGTGAAGTTGTCCTGTCCCCTTAGCAGAAAAACCCCCCAAAGCATAATGTTTCCACCTCCATGTCTGACGGTGGGGATGGTGTTCTTGGGGTCATAGGAAGCATTCCTCCTCCTCCAAACACAGCGAGTTGAGTTGATGCCAAAGAGCTCAATTTTGGTCTCATCTGACCACAACATTTTCACCCAGTTCTCTTCTGAATCACTCATTCATGTTCATTGGCAAACTTCAGAGGGGCCTGTACATGTGCTTTCTTGAGCAGGGGGACCTTGCGGGCGCTGCAGGATTTCAGTCCTTCACGGCGTAGTGTGAAGGTGACAACCAATTGTTTTCTTGGTGACTATGGTCCCAGCTGCCTTGAGATCATTGACAAGATCCTCCCGTGTAGTTCTGGGCTGATTCCTCACCATTCTCATGATCATTGCAACTCCATGAGGTGACATCTTGCATGGAGCCCCAGACCAAGGGAGATTGACAGTTCCATTGTGTTTCTTACATTTGCAAATAATCGCACCAACTGTTGTCACCTTCTCACCGAGCTGCTTGGCGATGGTCTTGTATCCCATTCCAGCCTTGTGTAGGTCTACAATCTTGTCCCTGACATCCTTGGACAGCTCTTTGGCCTTGGCCATGGTGGAGAGTTTGGAATCGGATTGATTGATTGCTTCTGTGGACAGGTGTCTTTTAAACAGGTAACAAGCTGAGATTAGGAGCACTCCCTTTAAGAGTGTGCTCCTAATCTCAGATCGTTACCTGTATAAAAGACACCTGGGAGCCAGAAATCTTTCTGATTGAGAGGGGATCAAATACTTATTTCACTCATTAAGATGCAAATCAATTTATAACATTTTTGACATGCGCTTTTCTGGATTTTGTTGTTGTTTTTCTGTCTCTCACTGTTCAAACAAACCTACCATTAAAATTATAGACTGATTTCTGATTTCTTTGTCAGTGGGCAAACGTACAAAATCAGCAGGGGATCAAATACTTTTTTCCCTCACTGTATACAGCTCCGTAAAAAATTAGGAGACCACTGCACCTTTTTCTTTCCTTTCCAAAAAACTTGAAAAGGAAAGTTTTGAGTGAGGAACAGAAGCGTTCAATTTGCAGTGGTCTCTTAATTTTAACCCTTCTGTTCCTCCCTCAAAACCTTCCTTTTCGACTTTTTTGGAAAGGAAAGAAAAAGGTGCAGTGGTCTCTTAATTTTTTACGGAGCTGTATATATATATATACAGTATATATGTGTGTAAATATTTACAGTATCTACAATATATAGACACAGTATTTATACATTTTGAGTAGATTAGAAAACATTTATTGCCCACATCATGTGGAGATCTTTGGCTTCACCACATAAAAACAAAATATGAATATGCTATACAAACTGCAGAAATTCTACAGTGCACTTTCATAATGTTACAACACTGTTCTAAAAATTATCAACATCATGAGTTCCTAGATAAAATTGTAGTTCTTTTTTCCCAATTAAATAATTGAATTGACTCATAAATAATATAAAGATATCTCTAAATCCTCAAAACATGTCATTACACCTCTACACATCTCCACTGGGACTAGGCCAGTTTGCTAGGCCCCAGGTGTTTCAACAACACATACGATTTGTGCTAAAAAGTAAATATACATACATTATACATTTACACTGCATACAATGTTATTATGATATCATTAATGTTTTTGTCATTTTAAAAGTCATGGGACACCATTTACTACCACAATTCAAGAAATACCTCTTAAAGGAGTTGACTAAACTGTCATTACAAAACCGTCATAGTAAATACTTCACATACTTTGTCTGCTCCTTGAGAGTATCAGACCATAAATCTCAATCAGATACATTTAGAGGGTGCTCAGTCCGTGCTCACAAAGTATTTTATCACCACAGTTGGGCTGAGACAACTCAACCTCTTGGCTCACGCCAGGATGTGGTACATGATACCCTAACAGCCGAATCTAAATCTGTACAGGAAGAGTCACATGCCCTGGCACGGATTCACAAAACAACCAAGCTGGGATCATCCACATCTTCTTGTCCAGGTCATCATATTTTCTGCCTCACTGTAAATCTGTTATGGACCGATGTCAGCAATGAGAAGACCTCAGATACTTCTGATACAGCCAATACACAGACCAATCAAATACCTGCTTTTTTGTGCACAGCTTTGTTTTTAGATGTTGAAATGTAAAGACCACAGAGATGGAAGTCAAGGACAATAAAGTTAAAGTACATAACAGAGAACATCGGTCAGGCTGGAGATCCCTCACCCTCCGTGGCCACCATCTGCAGCTGTTGGAACAAGTCTGGGGGAGCAGGGGACTTGTGCGAACCATGCTAACCATGCTAACCATACTGACATGTAAAACACCCTAACCCAAATGAACAAAATTGCACACATCAAATATAAAATATAAAACAGGAATACAAAACAGTCATAGAAAACAAAGGTCTTTGTCATTAACGGTCCTCAATCAGCCAGAGGCAACAAAACATGCCATTATAGTGTGTTTTGAAAATCATTCCACAAATTGTGCAGTTAAACTAAAAGATGAGTTACATAACTGTGTACAGATCAAATTAAATGTTTTCCTGTCTACTCGTGAATGAGTTTAGTGTAATGTATTTACAGTTCTGTTTCCAAAAATGTTGGGACGCTGCATAAAATGTAAAAAACAGAACGCAAGGTACATTGGCCACAGGTCAGTAACATGATTGGGTATTAAAAGACCATTCCAGGGAGGATGGGTCTGTCAGAAGTGAGGATGGGGAGGGGTTCACCACTCTGTGAAAGACTGCGCGAGCAAATAATGAAACGATTTAAGAAAAACATTTCTCAAGGTACAATTGCAAAGAGTTTGGGGATCTCATTATCTACAGTCCATAATATCATTAAAAGATTCAGAGAATCTTGAGAAATCACTTTGCAAGGGACAAGGCCGAAAACCAATATTGGATGGCCATGATCTTCGGGCCCTCAGGCGGCTCTGTATTAACAACAGACACGATTCGGTTGCGGAAATCACTGCCTTCAAAACTTGATCCGCTGACAAGCCAAACATCCCTGTGCAACGAAGTGCGCGCCAAGCACTCATCTGCACTCGCGAATACCAAGCACTCATCTGGTACATTTCTCAAATGCACGGGATAATACAATGCTACTGGTCAGATTGTTCCAAATGTTCCTGCTCTGTTTGTCAATTACAAGAACATCTAATTTACTTGAAAATTGTCAATTAGGATGAGACTTGGTTGACTGTATACAGTAGTAAACACGCCTATTTAGGATAAGTGCAGTGAACACAGCAAATTACCATCAGCAAATGTAGTAACGTTTTTAGTTTCAGTGCAAAAGTCACAAAACTCTGGGTGCGCAGTGCACTCTTTGCAGTACAAGCTATTTTGTAAATGAATTAAACATGTAGCCAGCAGGAGCGCCTTTTAAAGTGATCGTTTTATAGTCAGATGAAAACATCATGAACAAACGCACACACACCACTCGGTATTCCCTAAATTCTGTCAGCCAGCCCTGGGAAAGCCAGAGATGAGTACCCTAGTGGGCACTCGTTTCCTGAAACGCTCAGAAGTTGTCTAAAAATAGCCTGGCCTACAAAGTGCCAGGGGAAGCCCTGACTACATGCTGGCTCACAGACAGGTTGGAGATGTTAGCGCTGGATATTTATTACTGAGTGGCAGGTGGCCACAACAAGCTGAAACGACTATGTAAGCTGATGTTTCCACATTATACATTTTAGCACCACAGCCAGTGAGCCGAGTCTCTTCACTCTTAACCAACTGCATAGTATCCACAGGAAATCCTGGCTAACAGTTAACTGTTAACCAATTACCTTCAATTTACATTGCAACAATGTTGCTGGAACAACCCTAATTCTAACCTCACAGGACACTGGGGCTAATTTCATCTGTTCTGCTTGCATTGCTAACTTGTGTATAAGCGCAATAGGTTATCTCTGGGGATTGTGATGTATTGCCAATATACCGCCGCTAAGTGCTGTGTCCAGAAACTCCGCGATGCGTCTGGCCATATACAATGCCCACTCGTGCAGTATTGCTTACATAACCATACTGAAGTGGTCAAGCATGCCTTTTGACCTATGCCCTTCAACCCTTCCCGCTTTTAATTGAAATTCCTGAATGGGGTCATTTAGCCTGAAGACACAGTGTGAGCACGGTTTAATGGCCCTGGGGTCATCACAGTCATCAGGGTCCCGTTACTGTTTTCTTTTGTGTGTGTGTGTGTGTGTGTGTGTGTGTGTGTGTGTGTGTGTGTGTGTGTGTGTGATTGTTCACAAACACTGAGAGAATCTGACATACATGTACCTTGACCCATCCCGGATCCTCACCTCAACCTCTGACCTCTGGCCTTTTTCACTGTAGGAGAAACAGCCTGTCCCATGTACTGTGTACAGAAGACACACACACCTCTGAGGGGCACCCTGTCCTGTTCACGGTTTGAGGATAAAGACTACACCATTAGATACAGGAGAAATATCACAGGACATCATCATCTTCATCAGCTGTCTGAAGATAACGCTAACTGCTAACATTGTTCAGTTCAAAGTTTGTTTATCAAATGCGCCGAATAACACAGCGTCAACCTGCACAATGAAATTCTTCTGACATGGCACACGACATCTACGTAGCAAGAATTAAGAAATATATAAAGCAACTAAATATAGCAAAAAATATAGCAAAAACTGGCCCATCGCCGCTAATACATTGTATGCAAATATTATAGCCATATGGTAGAGCACATTAAGTACAATTTGGAAGAAACATTATGATTTTAAAGAAGCACACATGTCACTTGATAAGTACACAAACACACATACACACACACACATACACACACACACACACACACACACACTTCATACTCTTCATGTGAGTAATTCCCATTTATATATCAGAGAAGCATTACAGCACCACCCCAGAAAATATATTGGTATTGGATAAAAGGTATTGGTATTGCTTTAAAAAGACAATTTTTGAACAATTGTGGTTTTGTCTGAATAAGCATCCAAAGAGCTCCAGTCATTTTTTTATACTTATATTATCCTTTTTTTGCTCAAGTCATTGTTTTATTGTAATGATTTATTCTCTGTTGCAGTTTCATTGATATTGTGTAATAGCTTGTATACTACATTTACAGCCAGGCATTAAATAATGTACAGAAAGAGACTGTGTGCAGTATTTATTTAATTATCAAGACCAGAAAACATTTATAAGTTTTCTGGTCTTGTGCCTATTTTTCTGATTGTCATTTGTCATTACACATCAGTCAGAATGTGGGAATAAGACATAGGAGATTAATTCAGTGGTCTTCATTCATCCATACATACAGTACATACATGCAGACAGACATACAGACAGACAATACAGACAGACAGACAAGAATCTTAAGAAACATTCTTAAATGTGGATGACAAGGCCGGTGGATTTAGTTTATGGTTATCCATAAGGGGGATTAAGACATATCAGGGACAACAACATAAATGTGCATGTATTAATGAGTATAGTGCCAGGTAAACAAACAGGAGGAAAACAGGGCTGATTCAGAGGCCACACAGCGCATGTTGAATGCGTAAAGCCAGTCTCCGCCAAGGCATCACTTACAGGCTTGAATCATCTTAAGAGAAGCAGGTGACTGATGAGATGAGGCCTCATTCACGGTGGAACCACATGATAGGTTTGCTTTGAGACTCGGTTGTAGATTTAAGGGAGCAACGCTCAGATTATTTCTTGGGTTGTCATCGGTTGTTGTAGTTGGTTGTTGCAAATTTACAGAGGCAATCACAGTCCCCAGTTAACGAAGAAAATGTATTCCCCAATTGAACCCCACATAAATGTTCTCTCTCTTTAATCTTCCTGTTTTCCCACATAGACAGTAGTTTAAAACTAATGTGGTGATTTGGAAGTGGAAACAGGGACAAGGGGTGTTTGGCCTGAATCACTCAGGAAGTCAGCTGCTGATTGTCCTTCATGTGTTCTAGATGAAAAGTTCCTTTATTACACCTAGTAGTTTAAAAGAAAAATACAATGAACCTAATTGTAATTTTTACCCAAACCCTTTTTCCTCACAGGAACTGTCAAAATGCCCCAGCAAAGTAAAATATACAAGTATGTATCAAATCTACCCATTCTAGCAAGCGATAGAAAAACAGAAAGCATATTAAGATGGTTTGAGAAACATGAACAAAGAGAAAGTTAGTGGTCTAATAAATGAGTGCACAGCGCCCCCTGCAAATGTAATAGAGAATGACATGCTGCATTCCATAAAGGTGCATTAAGTTGTGTGAAGGAGCGGTGTGCTACATCTACACAGTACCGTGGGTGCTAAAGCCACAGAGATGTAGGTTACTAACTCAAACTCGCCAAAACAGCATGTGTGCATGTCCTAGTAGAAGAGGATGATGGGACTGCAGATGCACTTTATTTCTTTAAATTGGGGTATTTAATGTCAGTTGATAACCACAGGGTGATAGTAGAACGCGTGGCTAGCATTACTTACTATAAATGTAAGTTAAATAGTTTTGTCTCACTAAATATAAGGATTTGGTCATTGGTATGTATTTGTACATTTCTATTTAGTAAAGTACTCCAGCACTTTCATACAATGACGATGGGGTTAAAGGACAGCCTCTCAGCTTTATTTGAGTGTATTACCATCCATATCGGATGAACCATTTACAAATAACAGAACTATTTACATAGTCCCTCCATTTAAGGTCACTAAAGGTTTTTGGACAGTTGGCTTCACAGCTGTCTCTTATTACGCAGGTGTGTTTGTGCGCATCATTAGTGCTGACACAAGTTATCTATAAAGGTCTGTAATTTATTCTAGGCTATTCATTTTCACTTGGATTCTGTGGAATGTGTATATTTCTAATTAACATTTATTTCAGTATTTTGATAGGTCCTTCAGAGTTCCCACTATTCTGTTTGCCTAATGTACAATGAATGATAATACCACCAGAAGAAGTCTCCAAGGTGAACAGGATGCTATTCCTTATTGGGAGAGCTGAGTTAGTAAAACCACCTATAGTAACGTGCCCCAGCTGTCATGTGTGAGCTTTCACCAAGTTGTCTGGGCAACCAACAATCTGTGGTTACCTATGTCTCCTGGATCTATGTCTGTGTGCAACCTTGCATTTCCTAGGTTACATCAAGGTGGCATTTATTCCTTATAGGCGCATTCAGCAAGGACTAGTGGTTTGATCTACAGTACAGTTGGGAAGGAATATAAGTTTGAACCATGGCAATGTAAAATCAGAACACCAGTCATGACAACTTTGTGTTGGTCTCTGTACTTGTGCCCTGTTTGTCATGACACATGAGACTTCACTAAGTGGAGGAACAGCCCACTCTATCCATTCATATCTTCTGTCCCACACTGGTTTGTCCATCTTTCTGTCTATCTGGTATATATGTTGTCTACCTGTCAGTCTGGTCTCTCTGTTTGTCTGATGTTTTACCCGCCTACCTGTCTGTCTGTCTTTCCTGTCCTGTCTTTGTGTGTGCCAGATGTCTGTCTGTCTGTTCTCTGTTCTGTCTATCTTTCCTGTCCTATTGGTTTGTGTGGGTCCTGTTCTGTCTGTATGTAATTTATTTTATTTTCATTACCATCAGTCTCATTCCCACGTCCCTCCTTCTCTTCGCTTTCTCTTTCAAGGATTTCTGAACTAAAGTTAGAATAATTTTCATTATTCATTGAAGTGGAGGATTTCCAGAGAATGACTAAATGAGCAGCCTCTTTGTCTCTCTGATCAGAGTCACTCATAAACACACAAATACAAATGTCGTCTATTTGAATTGTAATTTGAATAGTGATGGTTAGCAGAACCGGGTGTTAGTGTGTGATGGTTTACAAGTTAGAGAAAGGCCCAAAAGTTTAGTTACATTGGGGTGAGAAGGTTTGTACACTGTTGATAAATAATGTTAGGATCAACAGTATCATGACCACAATATAAGCTTTTTTACACCAACGTTAGTACATAAAGTAATCAAAAAAATGCTAAAGTCTCAAAAAAAGGATAACAATTATTTACATATCATAGATGGTCATCCCTTAGTTTCATAGCTCGGTCTATTCATTTTAAAGTAGTTACATTTTTACAGACCCTTCCCTTACCAAAACACAATAAGCAATTTACTTTGGTAAACTGTCATTTAATTTTGTCAAGAATTCATCTTTTGATTATCTATTAGCTGTATTGAAATCACTTCTCATGTTCTGCTATTAACCATTTATAGGTGACCAAAACACTGTGCAAATTTCTTTGATGACTTAGCTGAACTGCATTACATTATTTGCACTGACTTTAACAGACCAATTATAACTGGGGATTTCAACATTGATGAGGATAACGTCAACGACAGTAGTACCATAAAATATATCACTACCTAGACCAGTTTACACACTTTGGACTGTCTCAGCATGTGAAAGGCCTTCGCATAATCGAGGACACACCTTGGATCCAGTTATTACTAATGGTCTTAATATCTAATATATTGCTGAGATTGACCGTACCTTATCTGATCATTTCTGTATTTTCTTTGATGTCTATTATTCCTGAAATCCATATTAGATCAAATACTGTTAAAAAAATGGTATCTCAACGAGAACACTAAAGCACTGTTTATGAGGCTCTCTCATTGTTACCAAACTCATACGACAGCTACACGTCAACGTCTGTTAATGACCTTCTGGACACCATCAGTTCTAAAGTTTTGAATGTTATCGATTCAATTGCACCTGCTAGGGTTTAAACTATTACTGGCAAGTAAAAAGCACCTTAGAAAAATGCTACGTCTGTAAAAAGACTGAAGAGAGTGCCGAAAAGCTGAGCACAAATGGTGAAAAACAAAATTTCAGGTTAACCACGACCTCTAGAGAAGCTTCAGTTCTACAATACAGAACTGAGAGGCACTAGACAATATTGACAAATTCCGTTTTACTGGAGACTTGACCTGGAAGGCCTATTTTATGTATCTTGTATGTGAACTGTGTTTTGTACTGGCGTTGTTTTGGAGGTGCACCCGAAGAACTAGAATGTGGGTTGAGGTGCACCCGAAGTACTAGAACGTGGGTACAGGTGCACCCGAAGTACTCGAACGTGGGTACAGGTGCACCCGAAGTACTAGAACGTGGGTACAGGTGCACCCGAAGTACTAGAACGTGGGTACAGGTGCACCCGAAGAACTAGAACGTGGCTACAGGTGCACCCGAAGAACTAGAACGTGGGTAAAGGTGCACCCGAAGAACTAGAACGTGGGTACAGGTGCACCCGAAGAACTAGAACGTGGCTACAGGTGCACCCGAAGAACTAGAACGTGGGTACAGGTGCACCCGAAGAACTAGAATGTGGGTACAGGTGCACCCGAAGAACTAGAACGTGGCTACAGGTGCACCCGAAGAACTAGAACGTGGCTACAGGTGCACCCGAAGAACTAGAACGTGGGTACAGGTGCACCCGAAGAACTAGAACGTGGGTACAGGTGCACCCGAAGAACTAGAACGTGGGTACAGGTGCACCCGAAGAACTAGAACGTGGCTACAGGTGCACCAGTTGGATTTTTTGATTGTCAATAAACAGCGATAATCAAGCATCAAAACTAGAAGTTCTAGATGTATGGTTCGCCTCCATATGGGGATGTCTAAGGGAGACAAAACCAAAATTCTATACAAATCTATAATAAAACATTGTGATAAAAGTTATACGCTATAGTACAGCACAATAAATGACCATGTAAAGCACAATAATATTGACAGAGGCAGGTGAGAAGATTTTATAGAGAAGATAGTAGGATGGTATAATGTATGAAGGGTACGGAATGTTTGAGTTGTTGAATCAAAGGGGTACCTGAGAAAAGTGTCAAGTTCTGAGGTTAAACAGGACCCAAGCGCGGACTTGAAGTACAACAAAAGGTTTTTTAATGAGGGAACGGAGGCAGGTAAAAACAAGAAAACTACAAGAAAATGGCAGGCAGGCAAAAACACGGACTGGTGGCAGGTACATACACAAAAGACTCAATGACTCAAAGGGCTAACAGAAGAGGGCAAAATAGATAGGGAGCTATCGAGGACTAAACAATAAACAGGTGAAAACAATCAGAACAAAAAGGACAGGCTACGTTATAGAACAACTACAAAAACAAAACAGAACAAAATAGAACCTTACAAAAATTTACACAATGGAGAATCCCAAACTGAGGAGGAATCTGAGGAGGAACAATGTTCTTGGGTCCCAGCTGGGAAAATGCAACAGATTTATAGGCATAGCAACATAAATTATCTGAAATGGTGTAGGGTATGGAATAAAAGGACAGGAGGTAAATGACCTGCAGCAGGCTCATGGGACACAGTGAAACTAGAAATATTACAAGCTGAATTAGTGGAAAGAGCAAGTAAGACCACAGATAATTGGAGGATATATTTCGCATTTAGAGCCGTAAGCAAACAAAAACAAAAATTCCTATGACAAAAGTGAATGGTCTACAACACGAGCTAAATAAGACCAGACAGGACAGACGAAGATGAAAAAGTAATCCAAACCAAACCCCAATCACTGTGTGCGTCCCTATACCCTTACTAATTTCATGGGAACTTTGACAATTACAAGTATGACAAAGGAAATCCACTAGTAGATATTGGAATATTAATATTGTGTTTAATCCTATGAGAAAAGGGAAATCTGTGAGAATTTTTTTTTAAAACTATGAAGGAACATTTTACATCAAGACAAACTAATCGATTGGACTTTTTAAATTACTGCTGACCGTTTTGGAAGGATCTGATCACTCCTTGTCAAAATGGTTAGTAACTCTTGATGAAATATTATTACTATCTGCAAATATTGGAAATGTGAATATTTAGGGTGTAGAAATCGTATGGCAACTAGACAATGCATCAGTTTTCATTTTATGTTTTTTGCTAATCAGGGAAAAATAAGCATGTGATGTGAAAGGTTATGGACTAATGAGAATTTTTTATTTTGGGATGACCTGTAAATATGAAAAACAAAGCTTGATGAACGACTACTGGTGTTAAACAGCAAAGAAATAGCTCTCAACATCAGTTGCTTTTGCTTCCCGCATATGCTGTATTAATAAAGGTTGAGTTTGTGTATTCAGACTTCTCTTCTTCATTTGTGGTCATATCCATGACATAAAGATAAAACTGACTGACAGTCTGACAGTCAGTAATTACCTTGACAAACTGTCCCCTTAAGACTAAAACTCAAGTATAAAATCTTGGGGTAGTTAAGGATTCTGATCTTTTTCAATAGCCACATAATATTAAAAACAAAATCAGCATATTATTGCCTCAATAACATAGCTAGAATTAGAGGATTAATGTCCAGACCAGATCTAAAAAAAAGTATCCACGCTTTTATCTCCAGTCAGTTGGACTACTATAATTACCTGTTTTCAGGTTTCTCTAAAAAAGCCCTCAGAAACATTCATTCAGAACGTTGCTGATTGAGTTCTAACAAAAACAAAGAAAGCTGAACACATTACACTAATTCATAGGTCTGTGCACTGGCTCCCTGTACAGTATCTCATAGAATTGATTTTAAGATACTGATTCTTGTCTATAAATCACTGAAAGCTTCAGAGCCTAGTTACATCTCGAACCTTCTCTCTCAGTATGAACTCTCTAGACCCCTCAGGTCATCAGGGTCTGGTCTGCTAACCATTCCCAGAGTGAGGACAAAGGTTGGTGAGGCAGTGTTTCGTCATTATGCTGTGCAGAGTTAGAACAAACTGCCAGAAAATCTTAGACTTGCTTCAACAATGACAACCTTTAAATCCAGGCTAAAAACCTTTATCTTTTCTTCTGCCTTTTGTTAATATTTTAATAATCTTTTAAATGTAATAATCCTCTTAAATGTGATGTTTTTTTGTATGATTTGTCTTTAATGCTAAATTTATTTTTCTAGTATACCTGATGATTGTTTTTTTCTAATGAAAAGCAATTTGAAATGCCAGGTGTATGAAAGGTGCTATACAAATAAACTTGTCTTGCCTCACAGTTGAAGCGTCCACTTTGGTACCAGGTGACTCTGCCTGTTGCACTGCAAACGCATTGATGAATTTCCTTCCATCTCTCAGGAAAGTAACCTTTACGTGCAGTTCATCAGATGAAAACCACTTTTTGGGTGTTGTACTGCGTTTTCTGTCACCAGACTTGTCTAGTTTGTTAAAATGTATTTTCTAACCATCTGATAAGATATCAGCTACCTTTTGGAAAAGACAACCTGGGTATTATAGAGTAGGTTGTAGAAAGATATAGGTGACGATAACTGACTTTTTCATCAAGGAAAAAGACGAGAAAATCGTGTAGCCAGCGAAGTTTTTGTCTATCCTGAACAAATTCTAATGTATAATTTGTTTTGTCTGCAAACCCCAAATACTAACGCATAATTCGTTTTGTCTGTAAACCCAGCCTGAAACCCCAAAGAGCAAGCAACAACAATGTTGATGCACAGTGGCTAGGAAAAACTCCCTAAAAGGGGCCGAAACCTAGGAAGAAACCTAGAGAGGAAAGAGGCTCAGAGGGGTTACCAAGTCCTCTTCTGGGTGTGCCGGGTGAATATTTTAAGAGTACCAATTGGAGTAATTCATTATAAAACATAATCCAGGTCTATAAAACATAATCCAGGTCAGAAGCATGACCAGATCGACAAGGACAGGGACAGACGGGGCGGGGGGGGGGGGTGCTCAGCTGAGACACACCCTCCCTCTTCTACTCTTTTGTGTCACACAGGTCTATACAGGACAAAGAGGAGTCAGTGAAGGGGGGACCAGTGGTGCATCATACACAAATACATACACGTTTTCTTGCATTATTCATGTGTCCTGGTAAGTGATCAGCTGGCATAAAGCAATTATGATATATTTATGTTGATTTGTAGCTGAGAGGAAGACAGATGAAGAACCACAGAGAGACAACCTTGATGATCCTTCTGGTAATTATTATAATCACGTACTCGTGATTTAAAGCATTAACTTTTTTTCACCAAAATACCATCGCTAAGATTTAATCATGTCTGTTATAAGAATGCATTACAGCGTACTTTAAATATTTATCTGTAGCAGATAATTGTATGCTTTATTATTCAGACAAGAGTTAAGTATTGTAAAATAAAGGAAATCATCACCACTTCAGAGAGGATCCAAATGTATGTTTTTGGCAGTGTTTTTTAATCTTGTTCCTGGGGACCTAAAGGTATGTGAAGTTATGTTTTTGCGGTTGCACTACCCACCTGAATTCACTAATCAAAGGTTTGATGATATGCGTAATACTGTGTTTAGAGATAGAACTAAAACAAAATGGTCTTCCCTTTTATCACTCTTGACTTAAAGCAAAAAATAAATAAATGCTATGAACACTGACATGAAAGGCATTGGGCTAATACATTTTGTGTGCCTCAGTATTGTGCTAAATTATATTGCTGGTGTTTAAATGCATGACAAATGATCCTTATAAATCCTGCCCATAATGCACCTATTAAATCACTAAAATGTTTGTTTTTATTCTCTGTTGTTTGTGTTGTTTTAACGGTTTTATAAAGTTGGGACGCTGTGTATAATGTAAAGAAAAACAGAATGCAATGATGTGCACATAATTTGAACCCTATATCTAATAGAGAATAGTACAAAGACAACATATCAAAAGTTGAAACTGAGAAATGTTATTGTTTCCTTAAAAATAAATGCCCACTGTAAATTTGATGCCAGCAACACGTTTTGTTGCCCCTTGGACAGGGCAAGAAAAGATTTTTAAAAGTAGTGTAATGTTAAAAAAATGACCTGGTGGAACATCTCACAACTAATTAGGGTTAATTGGCAACGGGCCAGTAACATGATTGGATATTAAAATAGTATCCCAGAGAGGATGAGTTTTTCAGAAGTAAAGATGGGGAGGGGTTCGCCACTCTGTGAAAGACTGCGCAGACAAATAGTGCAACAATTTAAGAATTTGCAAAGAATTTGCAAAGAACTTATCACACTGCTTCTTATCTCCCTTATTCTTATCAAACTGCGTTTTATTACACTGCTTCCTATTACACTGCTTCCTGTTACACTGCTTCTTATCTCCCTTATTCTTATCAAACTGCGTTTTATTACACTGCTTCCT
>JACXGI010008550.1:0-13705 GCA_016801175.1 Esox masquinongy | reverse complement strand
GGGTCTTAGTAATAATTATAATCAAATTACAAGAAGCTATAGTGGGCATAGTGTAAAATGTATTTCCATAATTTGCTTTATAGAAAACATGGGTCTCCTGAGTGGCGCTGTGCTCTATGACACTGAAATTGGTTCAGGATCTCAGAAGTTGGTGGGAGGGGTCAGGGGAACGCAGGTTAAATTGTGCAACCTTAGATGTGTTGTCTTCCATGCATATGGGACAAATAGTTATTCAGTATAAAACTGTACTGATATCAATGTGATGTAAACCATGATTTTTGGGGACCACTCAATGATTTCGTGTTGTCCTTCAGACCTTCAGTGAGCACCACTGATCTAGAAAAATGCCACAAGTACTATGTCAGGGGATATGAATGACAGGAACAACATCAGAGGGGAGTTTGTAAACCAGCACTAATGTCAGGCCTTTTACTGTGATTTCAGACAGGACAGTTGACAGGCAACCTGAACCAGCCTGCAAAACCCCAAAAGACCCAGAAACAGCCAACAACAACCAGAAACAGTCTGCAACAACCAAAAACAGCCTGAAACAACTAAAAACAACAGGCAGCAACGACAAATAACCAGAAACAGCCTGCAGCAACCAGAAACAGCCTGCAACCACATGAAACAACCTGCATCACCAACAAACAGACTGGAAGAATCAATCACCTTGGAAACTGTCTAAACCCTGAACCAACCGGAAACTCAAAACACCTAGCATCACTCCAGCATCACACCAACAAACCAACATCCCTCATCACAGACAACAGGAACACAACATTGCCACCACCACCATGGCTGGCTCTTTTTGTTACGTGTACAACTCTAATATCACTATAGAATTAACAAACATGATTGCTGCATTTTTTTTAAACTCTACTCTAACATTTTCCAAAGACATGTTGCACTACACCAATCGTGTAAATAACTACAGCCAGAACATGGTGAACCACATTGAATGGTACAAAACAGAATCTGTGTTTAACATATCATACACTAGTTTCAACAATACACTTGAAATGCAGCAATACACAAATAATATAATAAAGTACACAAACGACATGATCAACAACACAACTAATCAACTAGAGTACATTGATAGAATGGTGCAATATGCAGAGAATATAAGGAATAACTCGGTTCACATGTTCAATTATGGAAGTGAGTTGATCAACCACTACTCAAACACAACTAGTAATTACATCAAAATAGACCCTGAGAAGTTTGTTAATAACACATTATGCAGTTCGTATTCAGCAACAATCAAAGGAAATGACGATGGATTCAAAATGGCGGAAAGAACTGACCGACAAAGAACAAGAAGGGAAGGAATACTTGTAATACATAAACATAATGCACTCTCTGTGTGTGTCTGAAGTGACAATTGAGTTCATATCGATCTGTGTTTGTCTACCTATCATCTGTATGGCTGGTTATGTCCTGTTCCGTCTGGTCAATGTTAACAACTTTGCTCCTGTTATATTTGTCATTAATCTCCTCATCTCAGATCTCCTCAAGATAGTAGTCAGGGCTGTGTGTATTACATAACAATTACAATACCTAATTTAGTGAAGGAAATATTATTCTACATTTCATATTACCTTGCATGTACCAGAATTCTTCTAATGATTTGTTTCTCCCTGGAGAGATACGTGATGATAACACACCCTCTGTGGTACCGAAGCTATCGCTCCATTAAGAAGTCCATCTTGCTCTCTGTAGCTATGTGGGTGATCTCTGCCTCACTGATATTGTTAACCTTCTATGAGTTAATATTCCTGCCTTTAGCCATATTCACTTTTATTCCCATTCCTATCATAGTGTTTTCCATGGTAGGAATCTGGAGGGGTCTCTCTGTCGCCATCTCAGTTTCTGATAAAGAGAAGCTAAAGATCCTTGTTAATTATTATTAGTACTGGTCGCCAATGCCATACTGTTTCTACCATTAAACTGCATGTTAACAATCACCCAATTCAGAGACAGCGACGATTACTTCATGTTCATTGTGCTGGATGCTACAATGATGTGGTCAGGTCTGAGCTGCCTTGTTGATCCTTTTCTGTATATATTCATGAGGAATGATGCAATGGACAGTGAGGTTGTATTCCCATGTTGTAGTAAGCTACTAAATAGACTGATAGACTGGAAGAGAGACACAGGTTCTAGACAGACAGAAACTACTACTAGTGAAGACACTACTGCTATCAACACTGAGTCTGATACTGTCATCACCATGTCTACTGTCAGCACTGTCTGATACTGTCATCACCATGTCTACTGTCAACACTGTCTGATACTGTCATCGCCATGTCTACTGTCAGCACTGTCTGATACTGTCATCACTATGTCTACTGTCAACACTGTCTGATACTGTCATCACCATGTCTACTGTCAACACTGTCTGATACTGTCATCACCATGTCTACTGTCAACACTGTCTGATACTGTCATCACCATGTCTACTGTCAACACTGTCTGACACTGTCCTCATCATGTCTACTGTCAACGCTGTCTGATACTGTCATCATGTCTAATGTCAACACTTTCTGATACTGTCACCATGTCTAGTATCAACACTGTCTGATACTGTCATCACCATGTCTGCTTTCAACACTGTCTAATACTGTCATCACCATGTCTAATGTCAGCAATGTCTGATACTGTCATCACCATGTCTACTGTCAACACTGTCTGATACTGTCATCACCATGTCTACTGTCAACACTGTGTCTGCTAATGTCCTCACCATGTCTAGTATCAACACTGTCATCACCATGTCTACTGTCAACACTGTCTGATACTGTCCTCATCATGTCTACTGTCAACACTGTCTGATACTGTCATCATCATGTCTACTGTCAACACTGTCTGACACTGTCATCACCATGTCTACTGTCAACACTGTGTCTGCTACTGTCCTCACCATGTCTAGTATCAACACTGTCTGACACTGTCATCACCATGTCTACTGTCAACACTGTGTCTGCTACTGTCCTCACTATGTCTAGTATCAACACTGTCTGACACTGTCATCACCATGTCTACTGTCAACACTGTCTGATACTGTCATCACCATGTCTACTGTCAACACTGTGTCTGCTACTGTCCTCACCATGTCTAGTATAAACACTGTCTGACACTGTCATCACCATGTCTACTGTCAACACTGTGTCTGATACAAACCAAACCCATATGTCCAAACCAAAACTGAGTCCTGTATTTGTATCTTTTTGTAAACTCTAAACGATATTTAGAGTTTACAAAAAGATGTATATAATCTAACCTGTGTTTGAAAATTAAGATAATAATAATGTTACTGTTTATAAAAATTCTACATTGATGCATTTTGTTTTTTTGTTTTGTTTGTTTATGTAATGCCAATATATGAAATCATATACATTTACATGACACTCAGAAGCAAATTTGTTATGTTCACCTTCCTGAACATCTGATTCATTATATTCTGATAACATACTATGCTATAACATGTTAGAATATTTACATTAGGATCTGTGTCTATTGCCTTTTATTGTTCTTCCTGAAACCTTTTTGTGTGCCTTATGTTAAAGATATCTGGGCCTGTCTCCAAATGTATTAAAATGAAGATGTTGTTCTTTCTTGAGGAGAGAAGTGTCCTGGTGTCCAAGTGCAGTCAGAACAAGTGCATCATCCGCTCTGCAGAGAGGGTGATTGGCTGTAATCTGCCGTCTCTACACGACCAAAACGAACCAAAATGACTATATCCCAACATACACACATCCTCAACGGACAAATCTATAACCCCTCCCCACATACACACACAACCCTCAAGTGGACAAATCCATAACCCCTCCCCACATACATAAACAACCCTCAACTGGACAAAATCTTGTACCTTACATATACGTTTTAGTTATTTTTTAGTAATTTATTATTCTACTATTCTTATGCTCAGTCCATTGTTCTTATTTGTTATTATTTGTTGTTATTTGTTTTTATTTCCCTTATTCCTTTTGTATTGTATTGATTGTTGCAGCAACAGCCAGAAAAAATTACTTGTTTGTTGTGAAACTTACTTGGCAATAAAACCCTTTCTGATTCTGAAGTTATTATCCTAATAGTATATTATATTATTGTTTTCTTATTACTAGCAGTTCTTGGTCTAAGAAGTCATTCTGTAGGTATTGAACTTACCAGAAGAAAGCCTGGTCAAGGCTATGTTACACACTACTCTCATGGAAGCTCTGAGAATAATAATTTTATCTGATTATGCATTTGTCTCATCCTTGAAATGTCTGGCCCTCACTGATTGTTCTTTGTGTCCCTGACAGAAACTTAACAAGCAAACATCTTTCTCCCATGTACATGTAATCCTAAAAAAATAACTCCGGGGTCAACAATGATCTTGCCTGCTCAGTGACTAACCATAGAGTCTTGTAGGGCCTCAATGGACAGCAGATACTAATTATGAGAACCATCCAATGTATTAGTTTACCTCTGCCATGTCAACCTTCCCCTTAAGCCAAAACATTATCAAGCTTGACTATCAACTTCATCTGGTATGTTATGGAGCGGTGCTTTGAGAACATAATCCAAGTTCATAATCCAAGTCCAAATCTCCTTAATCGGCGTAGGAAGAAGAGCCGTTTCCTGGCCTCCTTCACCACGACTTTAGAGTGATGAGACCAGGTCAAGTCATCACTGATGTTGACCCCGAAGAACCTGATGTTGTGAACTCTCTCTACTGCAGACCCATTGATGTGTATGGGGGCGTGGTCTCCCCGCCGCTGCTTCCTGTGATCAACAATCATCTCCTTTGTTTTGCAGATATTGAGCTGGAGGTTGTTATCCTGACACCACGAAGTCAGTGACCTTACTTCGTCTCTATAGGCTGACTCGTCGTTGTCAGAGATCAGGCCTATGATGGTGGTGTCGTCTGCAAACTTAACAATGGTGTTGGAGACGTGAGTTGCCAGACAGTCGTGGGTGAAGAGAAAGTACAGGAGCAGGCTTAACACACAGCCCTGGGGGGAACCAGTACTGAGGCCTGAATCCAGCGACCTGAAGGGAATCAAACTCTCCCAGCAGGTCTCCCAGCAGGCCTGGTCTGTTGATTAGAGAGGAAAAGTAGCTGTTGAACCTCCTGTCAATAGGCTGAATACGGAGTAGCACTGACTGCTCCATCCCTAAATGCAACTCATGGCTGTTCTGGGTCCATAATGGTGGATCCGGGTCCATAATGGCGGATCCGGGTCCATAATGGCGGCTCAGGGTCCATCATTGCGGCTCCGGGTCCATAATGGCTGCTCCAGGTCCATCGTTGTGGCTCCGGGGCCATAATGGCAGCTCTGGGTCCATCACAGCAGCTCCGGGTCCATAATGGCGGCTCCGGGTCCATCATGGCGGCTCTGGGTCCATAATGGCAGCTCCGGGTCAGTCATGGTGGCTCCGGGTCCATAATGGCCCGGATATTCCCAGATAAGCAAAACTAATAAGAAGTTGTTTGTGCACTATTATAAGAGAAAAGGGGATTCTTTGTACAGTAAAACATGAAATGAATGGATTACTGAAGTGAACAAACATATTAGTAAGTGTAATGGAATGTGTTGGGTTACTGGAGGAGTACTGAGTAAGTCAGGTGTGTTTTGCTAAAGTAAACCAACTGTCTTATCTATTTCTTGTTACATGGATGTACTGTTTATGTTGGGCACAGCCTGGGTGAAGTACAGAGGCAGCCTGGAGCTGAAGTTGATTCATTGAGAGGGAGGGAATGCACAAGTAAGAGTTTGAGGCTATCCAGACAGCACTCATAAAAGCAAGCTAGCCTGGCTACATGATATGGAGGGGAGCTGAATTAGACTGGTCAGATAGGCCCTGAGCCAAGAACAGACACACCCATGGTCAGTGAAGAAAAGATAGGGGAGGGAACTTGTACAGGGGTTTCCTGTATAGTTTGTTATGCTTTATTACGTTTCTGGAAAAACTAACAGACAAACAGACGCAGAGTTTTGAGGGCGGGTACACTGAGATTACTGTGTTTTCGTCTGCGCCTTTAGCGCAGGCATTGATTATGAGTTACGGCTTTTAAAGAAAGACAAATTAACAGTCATCATAACAGAGATTGTAATACAGCTTTATTTCTGGCTTGGCACCTACAGTACGATACTTTGGATTTCCATTTTTGTAGCAGTAGAGTTCCACACAATGATTCCCTGTAGAGAACCTCTTTGTTTTTCTCAGACCAGAGTCACGCAGACACCCAAATTTAGTTGGCTATTTGAATAGAGATGGTTATCATCATCATTTTTATTTTCCTATTGTAAATATTGTTGTAGATGCTAATAATATTGTAGCATTTTGCCTTCTGCTCCCCAGCTGGGCACACTACCCACTGACCAAATAGTGACAAAAAAGTTGAAGGGGCGAGTAGTGGGCTACAAAGGTCGCTACAGTATTATACAGTATATATATCAATGACATGCAAGAAAACAACCAAACAGGTATGAAAGTAAAAACAGTATAGTATTTACTTAGGTCCTATCAAATGAGGCTGCCAACATGCTGCCCATATTTCCAGCAATCTTGGCAAAGATATACCTGCCCATAAAAAGGTTAATTTGTTGCTAATAAGACTTTTATTTTCTTATTTCACTGAATTAACAATGGCACATTGACACTAAGTTACATTTGATATTTTGTTAATGCAAGGTAATTCCTCAAATGTCTTTGAGAAATGTCTCCAAAACTAACCTATTACATGCCTCTTCCTTTTGAACTTTAATCCCATAGTCATTTTATCATCAGTGGTATAGAATGGGTTGAGGGGTCCTCTGTCATTCCATCCTGGAATAACTCGGCAATGGAGCTGAATTTGGATATGAGCTGCTCATTTGAATGTTATATGGAGAAGTCCTGAAATACTGTACCAACCTGTACTGTCATGAGTTTTTCTGTTTTGTTTGTTTTTGTGTTTAATGAAAAATATCGGAGACAATATTTGGACAATATTAGAAGACTGATGCACAGGCGTCCTGACTGTGGTCCTGTCTACTAAAGCAAAGCAGCTGTGCACTCTTATATGCGATTGCTGTTAGTTCTATGTAATGTTTTCAAATGTTAGCCAAGATATTTATACAATTAAATAAAGTACAAAACGATGTTGTCATTGCAAAGCAAAACATTTCCCATTGTGTGTTCAATGCTAAATCATAAATGTTTCAATTGAGAAATTAACCTGCCTACACACAATGTTTACATGGGACACCCGTGGTTTTGAGGCAATGTTTGGGTTGATATTCGACTGGGCAGAATCACTGCCTCAGCACTTCCAGACTAAATCAATTACATTTGCCTACACATATAGCTGTGTTTTGTTATTTATTAGACTGATTTATAATGTTGTAATTATTACTGTACATATTGTGGCTGGTTTCTGATTTAACAGTGAAGATGCTTTGTTTTATTTATATGACCATCTTGGCTAACATTTGAAAACATTTACATACAACTAATAGCAATTTTCTATAACAAATTTTAATTTGTTCACAGTGCAGTAGGCTATGTGTCTGGTACATTTCTCAAATGTCCAGGAAAATAAATTGCTGCTAACCCTAACCTTAACCCTTGACCATAACAATGTCTCAACCCTGAACTTTATGCCTAAATGTAACCTAACCATAATACCTCACCTTTCATCTTTTATCCTTGTCAGTACCAAATAAATTGTTCTCTAATTCCTGAATGCCCTAAACCTAATTCTAACCCTTAACATTAATCTAAACATAACTCTAACCTCAAACCTCTTCCACTCATACTTTTTTGGTATTTTTTAGTGTGGTCAATGTATTTGCATTATTCATACATCCTGATAAATAAATAGCAACGCTACATGTGTAGCTGAGAGGAAGACAGATGGAAAACCACAGAGAGACAGATGGACACAGAGACAGAAGACCAGAGAAAGAGGTGCCACAACCTTGTTGATCCTTCAGGTAATTATTACTAAAGTACTCTTGACATAAACAGGAATGTCCTGTTAATCCCCCTTCCTCCAATCGGTATGCAAGTCATTTTTTATACTGTCTCCCTCTGAAAAATGTGTCACTATGGCTGACTAGTCCATACTGTCTGATATAATAATGTGTTGAAATATACTAAACATGTTGATATGCACCTTATTGAATTATTGGCTAATACGCTTTTTTCAATACTTAAGCAATGGAAAATAAATTGACCAGTCTTCAAATCAGGAATTTAGCAAAACATTACTTAACTCTTTACTGAAAAATAAGACCTACAGTGCCTCTCAAAAATATTCACACCCTTGGACTTTTCCACATTCAAAATAATGTTGCCACTAATCAACACAGACGAATCTGAAAATTGTTCTAAAAGGACTGCAAATATAAAACAGAAAAATATAAACATTTTCCTCCATTTAATCAATATTTGGTAAGGGAACTTTGGCAATTACAGCCATGAGTCCATTTGGATAAGTCTCTATGTTTAAGTCGCAATGTTTGTTCTTTCTTTCTTGCAATGCTGCTCAAGTTCCATCGGGTTGGATGGAGATCTTTGGTGCAATTTTCAGTTCTTTCCACATCTTCTCAATTGGATTGACTGGGCCACTCAAGGACATTCACAGACCTGTGCTGAAGCCACTCCAGCTTTGTCTTGGTTTTCTGCTTTTTTTGCTTTGGTCATACTGAAAGATACATTTTCACCCAAGTCGGTAATCCTGTGCACTCTGGGTCAGGTTTTCTTTAAAGGACCTCTGTATTTTGAACATTCCATCCCTCCCTCAATCCTGACCAGTCTTGCAGTCTCTGCTGCTGAGAGGCTTCCCGATAGCATGATGGTACCATCACCACGCTTCATGATAAGGATGGTATTTTTTAGGATGATGTACGTTGTTAGGCTTGCATCGAACATAGGTCTTCGTGGTGAGGCAAAAAAGCTCTATTTTGGTCCTACCAGACAATTTAATCTTCTTCCACTTGGTCACAGGATTTCCCAAATGCCTTCTGGCAAATTCTTGCCAAGTTTTTTTGCCGAACCACGTAATCGGAACCGGCCAAGAAGAGCGAATGTCTCTTACTGAGTGAGTGAGTGCCTGACTGACTGACTGACTACCCCTTGTCAAATAGCGTAGTGGTTAGAGATGCAGACTGCCACGTAGGCGACCAGCGTTCGATCATCGCCACGGACAAAACAAATTAGGCATTAGGATTTGTTCAGGATAGACTAAAACTTCGCTGGCTACAAGCTTCAGTAGCTACATTATAGTTAGCCTAAAGTAAAACTGTTTATGGTTATACTGCGATGGACAAACTGCACCGACAAGGAACATATTGCTCTCGATTTCGATTCACATAGCATAGTGGTTGGCTGTTCAACTGTCATTGTTTTCTAAAGAAACAAACAAGCCATGGAGTGATTGGGGTCATTGTTTTCATTATAGGTAATATATAGCTATTAGTTAGATATATACAGTGATCTCTGTCTAATTTAATGGGTTGAATGTAGTGTAGCGACCCTGTTATACCTGTTGTTGGTTTGGATGTTAGCTAATGTAAGGAACTAGTTTCGAGAACACTGGAGTTTCGACTAATTCGTTTGACAATGCAGAAGTAAACAGACACCACATGTCTACAAACAAATCACATGCAACAACGCGTGTGGTTAAAGACACAGTCTGCCACATAGGAAACCACGGATCGAATCCAGCCAGGCACAACAACATTCATCCCTTCTAATCGCAGGCCGGCAGAACTAGGCTTGCCTGGTTCCTTTTCTTGTCCAATGGCTTTCTTTTTGCTACTCTCCCATGAAGATCACCTTTGCGAAACACCGAGGCAGCTCAACCGTGGAAGATTTTGATTTTGTGTTGTAAAGCAATAAAATGTAGAATAGTCCAAGGAGGGTGAATACTTTTGACAGCCACTGTATATGTTTATAAACAAGCAAAGTTCTCTTGTACATATAAACTTTGCATAGCCTAGTTAGTAAATAAGAGCAGCTGGGATCCTACTGTAACTACTTCAGGTCCCACCTATCTATTTTCAGTATATTTCAGTGATCACTTATATTACATTAACTAATAGATCCCTCAATATGACAGGGATGTGTAAATAAATATGTAATGTTTAATGTTGAATGATAAGTCCTAAACAGTGATCTGATAGTTAACTAGCTAGCTAAGTTTTATTAGCCACAGCAACTAGCATGCATTAATTGCTTACCCAGAAACCTTTTTTTCTTCTGCCCCCTACGAATTTTGTGTCTCCTGTCATGATCAAAGGTGCCTTCAATGTACTTTGCTCTGTAGGAAAGAAAAATCCATGAAACAAACACACAGCTTGTCACAACAGCATATTACCCAGCCGGCTAATTAGATAACTAGCGACAGTATATAACACTGTCCTTGGAGAGCTCAAAGGGTGTGAGCAAGCTTCCAAATTTAGGTTAGAATTTACCAGGTTACAGCCACGGCCATAAAAACGGACACTAAGTATACACAAATTGGATTGTGATGCAGCGGGGGATGTTTTTTGTTAGAGGGGAGATTATTTGGCATGACTGGCCCCTTGCCACACGCTTCCCTGAACACATTACATTGAAGAAAATGTATACAAAGGGCATAGCCAAAGAGCTGTTCCTTATTTTCTCACGTTAGTATTCCAACGGAATACGAATGCCGTTCATGTCACATCTGATGAAGGACCTGTGTACCATTACCAAGGTTTTGCAGATTCGGACAATTAAAAGGGGCCATATGTTTACTGTACTATTAGCATAAAAACAAGCAGAAAATGACCAGTAGACATCTGCAGTTAATATTTCAACTATTATTTTGAAAATATATTTGAGATATTACTCTTTTAAACTTTCTCACTGGTCCATCCATCAGTTCCTATTGACTTGTAATCTCCTCATAATCCCTTAGAAACTGGCAGTACTATCCTTCCCATGCTAAACCACCCTGGACTAGTTAATACTATACCTGGCTTATTCGGTAAGGGAAGAAGAGGAGGAGAAAAGTCTTGTTATTTGCATGGTAAACGTTAGAGTCAAGGTTCCACGCAGCGGCCCTTTAAATGCATACTGCGACCGCTAGTAGATAGTGACTGCAACTGGGACATGGGACTCTTCCACCTCACGTTTGCAATACATGACTTTCCCCAGGCGTCGTCAGCCATTTGAACTGCTCTATGGGAGGCCCCCTTTAGGGCATACTGAACCTGTTGTAACCAACATGGGAAGCACAGCATTTCACTTACAGCCCGGTCATCATGCTTGTGACCCTTACGAGAGACATGATGGCAGAGATATAGCCCATAACTGTGAACACCTGAAGAAGGCACAAGCAGTACTGACTACCATTACACAATTATGGTCCTACAAAAAGTTTTCAAAAATTCAAAAGCAACTGTATTTTTCATATTTAATTGATTGAATCCTAAATCCATCTTTTATTACTTTCAGTGTAAAGCCCATAGGAAAAGTATAGCCCATAGGCTGTATTCTTTTTACTGGCAGTTGTATTTGTATTCATTTAACTGGTAGTTTTATTCATTTAACCAACTAAAGCGTTTTGCAAATGCTTCTAAATTAATTTAGAATAAGTCCTAGCAGATGCTGTATCTATTATTGGCTAGAGAGGAAAACATTTTAATGAAAGAAGTTGCTGTAACACCAAACCATGGGAAAATATACAACATAGTTTGACTGAAATAAATCTAATAAATGTTAAAGCCCCTCTACAGGACCCTGGGTATATTAGATATATACTACCCCATGCTTCAGACTATCCTCTCTGTGATTTCTCATGACCACTAATGTTTGGCCCATTACTCTGATAATATAGACAGGACAGATGATGGAAATGGCTTGAACCAACCTGAAACAGACTGAAAAATAAATGAAACAGGCCACAAGAAAACAGAAACCAACTGCAACAAGAGGAAACTACCTGTCATAATGGGAAACACTAAACGCCTCAGCACATCCACCAAAAATAAACTGAAACCCAGACATCAGCCTGAATCAAGCTTCGAAATCAACCTCAGACCAGACAGCAGTTGTAACACCAAACGTTCTGAATCCACCCAGCAGCCAGACTGCCCCAGCCAACCAAACCAATCACCTCATCACAGACAACTGGAGCACAACACATCCTGTATCCACCCAGCAGCCAGACTGTCCCAGCCAACCAAACCAATTACCCTCATCACAGACAACTGGAGCACAACACCATGTCTGACCTTATTTGTCAAGTCTATGACCCCTCCAATGCAACTATCCAGATAACATACATAATTACAACATTACTGGCCTTCACCCATGACTTTGCAAATGAAATATCGAACAATTACCGTGATCTATTTAACAGAAGTGAGATCCTACTAAATTACACAAACTATATTAAAAATCCTGATTTGAGTGAGCTTAGTCAGTACACAAATGGTATATTTAAATCCATAAGTAATATACAAGAATACATATATAATATAACTGACAACCTAACTGATGAGCAGTACATTGAGGACATGAATGATGAAATAGAAATGGTACATGATAACATATATAATATTCTTGGTGCAATTTTATTCTCAACAGACAACCCGTTTGATGTAATTTGTGATAAAAATGACTCTCAATACATAAGACAAATATGGGACATCTCAAATGATATTGTGACTAACCTAAACAAAATGGAAAACCTTCTTACTGGCAGGCTTGAAAACTTGACAAAAATAGATAATCTGAGTAGAAATATAACAAAAATGAAGATTTTACACACTCTATGTGTGTTTGAAGAGACCATCGAGTTCATATTGTTCTGTGTTGGTCTGCCTGCTATCTGTGTGGCAGGTTATGCCCTGTTCCGCCTGGTCAAAGCCAACAAACTGGCTTCTGTTATATGTGTTATAAACCTCCTCATCTCAGATCTCCTCCAGATCCCAATCAGGGCTGTGTATTACATAATCACAGGAGAACCTTACATAGAGGTGGAAGAATCAATTGTAGATGTTAAATATTACACCCTGTATTTCTTTGTATTTGCCAACATATTCTTGATGATGTGCATCTCCCTGGAGAGATACGTGATGATAACACACCCTCTGTGGTACCAGCACCATCACTCCATTAGGAACTCCATCTTACTCTCTGTAGCTGCGTGGGTGCTCTCTGCCATTCTGACGGTGATGTTCATCCTCTCTCTGATGGTGGTGGTGGTGTACATCATTCCCTTTCCTTTCCTAGTGTTTTTCATGGTGAGAACTTGGAAGGGTCTCTCTGCCGCCATCTCAATTTCTGATTATAATAAGCGAAAGATCTTTGGTACATCAATCCTAGTGCTGGCCACCTATACCATACTGTTTTTACCTTATATCTGCATGTTAATCTACAAAAACATTGCCATTGGCCCTGAAAATAATAGTGACTTAATGATCACCACTTTGCTGAAACCAACAAAGTTTTGGTCTTTTCTGAGCAGCCTTGTTGATCCTTTTCTGTATATTTTCATGAGAAGTGATGCAAGGAACAGACTGGTTGTATTACCATGTTGTAGAAAGATACAAACTAGACTGAGAGACTGGAAGAGATTTGCAGGTTACAGCCAGAAAGAAACTACTACAGAAGACCCTGCTACTTCTGTCACTACTGTCCCCACTGCATCTGAAACTATGTCTGATACTGTCCCCACTGCAACTGAAAC
>JACXGI010008549.1:0-33570 GCA_016801175.1 Esox masquinongy | reverse complement strand
CTTGTGCCAAAAGCAGAGAATTGTGTGTAGTGTTTTGAAAAAAGTGTGTTTTAGAACTGCAATTTGAGTGTAAAGCAGGAATTGTGCTTGTAGTTTAGCAGAATTGGTTCAGGGGGTTGGTGAATGAGTTACATGTTGTGGTCATTGTGTCTCAAGTACCAGAATTTGTGTGTAAACAATTGAGAAAAACTGTAATAGAGATTTCTAACAACCAATTGAACACTGATGTGCTCAATGGAAAACACTGTGATGAGTGGATAACACTACTATGATATTCTTATCAGCATGCCTTTTGCATTTTCAGTGTTACACTACATAGTGTACGTACAGTAGCCTGTTGCTAACTTTTACGTTTTTATACTCAAATATAAAGCACACAAATACAAGAATATAATGATTTTTTCATTCTGAAATACTATATATATATATATATATATATAACAACACAATTAGACTGCATCCTGCCTTTGGCATCTATTGTTCACCAACATAGGAGAGCTCACTTTTGGCCCCTTGATTACTAAAGCTATAATTGCTAATTGAAAAGCAATATGTATTTTCCCATATGGGTTGTCAGTGGTGTGATTAGTGGTTTGAGTTTAGCATTCTGAATGGCAGTGTTTTCCATGTGAACAAAAGAGATTTTATCAATGACGATTGGGCCAAATGTAGACAATTGTGTGTAGTGTTTTGCACAAAGGGTGGTTAACAACTGCAAAATGTGTGAAAAGTGGGACATGTGTTTATGTTTGTGCAGAATTGATCTGAGATAAGGTACATGAGTTTAAAGTTTTGGTCATTGTGTCTCAAGTTCCAGTGTTTGTGTGTAAGCAATTGAGAAAACTGTAAGACACTTTTTCTAAACTCTTAACACAGCAATACATCTACATCACACAATTAGCCAAATAGAGAAATTTTGTTCAAAATCATATTTTGTTCATCAAATACTAACTCTACATTTAAAAATGCAAAAAAAAAAAACTTTCTCATCATACACTAACTATCAAAGCATGGCAAACCCGACTCAGTATCTACTGTAATCATTCTGTCAAAACACTAGGCAACATACTATCTAAAATTGAATGAGTCAATTTTAATTCATAGAATGTACAGCAGAAAAAAAAGAGAGAATTGCTGCAGTAAAAGCTTTATTAGCAACATGAAATTGCTGCCAGTGATCAACAAAAAATCGAACATACATGGCCTTTTGTTCCAAATGTGTAAAAACAAAACAATTACAGGAAAAAAGGCACAGAAGGGGAAAGAACACAAAAATGCTCAGCCCTGTTCTAATCTATACGATCTTCAGCTTTTGGCCACATGTTCTCGTCCCCATCACATCTAATGTCGTCTCTCGCCATACACCTTGGGAAGAAACGCTTGACATGCCTTATCCGTTCCTGGAAGTCTTCAGGTGAGATTTCTCAGCAGCTGGCGTCCGTTGCATCCAGGATGTGTATTTGGTCATGTGGCTGATGATCATACACTTTCCACCTCAAGGCTGAAAAAAAAATCCCCAATGGGGTTGAGGAAAGGCGAGTGGGGGGGGGGGGGCATTATTGGATAGGCTGCAAACCAGTTTGTGATCGCATGCGAATGGTGCAATGCTACGTTGTCCCATGCAGTCACAAATGTCCTGATGTTTCCTCCCACCTGTTCCCTTTCTGCTTCATGCACCGGTTGTTGATGGAGGTCATCTAAAAACAAAAGAAGGCGCTCAGTGTTATAGGGAGCAATCTGGCATTTCTGCAGGACCAAACCAGCACTGGAGAATGCAGCACACATTGGGATATTTGGTCCTCTCTGACCCGGCACATCAACGGTGGCCCTTTTCCCGATGATGTTTCCTCCCCGCCAACATGTTTTTGCCAGGTGTAAACCCTTCCTCGTCTACATAAATGATTTCATGCGGGGTCTGATAAACCTCCAACTCCATGACTCTCAGGAAGAAATCAAACACAGTATGTTTAAATGCTTTAGACCCATGTTTACATGTAGAATAGCATAGTGTAAAACTCACTATAGGACAAGACATACTGAATGGACACCATGCCTGGATGTGTTGGTGCCGGAGTTCCGTGACCCGCTCGCTGTTCCTTTTGAAAAGAACTGGGTACAGCATGTTCATTCAAACTCTGTGTTTGGTCAGAGTCCGAGCAGTGGTGGTCAGGCTGATGCTTTCCACAATGTGAAAGCAATTCTGGTCTGAATTTCTCTCCGTTTTATTGCTATGAGAGCAGTGACCAATTCTGTAGCATGCCCTTGGTCTTCACTGAGGAGCGTTCCTCTTCCCCCACAGGGAGGAAGACATTGCATCCTTTAGAGGAACAAAAATACAACATATGTATTTGTATTGGGACTGGTGGCCTACAGTTACTGTGAGACATAGCAACAGTAATGATAGAAGAAGCCCTTGTGAAATGCATTACTTACCTGTTGGTTTGTTGAAAATTCTGGATAATGGAAGCCACTCTTAACTGTATGAGATTAGGCTGCGCTTTCAGCACCCTCTCTCAGTGATATACCATGGTTTAACATGGTGGCTCTTATTTCATCAGTGGCTACAGCTCTTACGCTCCTTTGAACACCACCACGCATTTTTAATCCTCTCCCCCTACCGCTCCTTCTCCCTCCCCCTGGTCCAGCTACTCCTCTCCCTGGTCCAGATACTCCTCTCCCTGGTCCAGTTACTCCTTCCCCTGGTCCAACTACTCCTCTCCCTTGTCCAGTTTCTCCTCTCCCTGGTTCAGCTACTCCTCAGCCTGGTCCAGTTACTCCTCTCCCTGGTCCAGTTACTCCTCCCCCTGGTCCTGCTACTCCTCTCCCTGGTCCAGCTACTCCGCTCCCTGATCCAGTTACTCCTCTCCCTGGTTCAGCTACTCCTCTCTCTGGTTCAGCTACTCCTCTCCCTGGTCCAGTTACTCCTCTCCCTGGTCCAGTTACTCCTCTCCCTGGTTCAGCTACTCCTCACCCTGGTCCAGTTACTCCTCTCCCTGGTCCAGCTACTCCTCTCCCTGGTTCAGATACTCACCACCCTGGTCCAGTTACACCTCTAACTGGTTCAGATACTCATCTCCCTGGTCCAACTACTCTCCCTGGTCCTGTTACTCCTCTCCCTGGTCCAGCTACTCCTCTCCCTGGTTCAGCTACTCCTCTCCTTTGTCCAGACATAATTTTTTCTCTCTCTATGTTGTTCTGTATCCACATTGAACAAAATCAATCCAAAGAGTCCCATTTTTACTGTGTGAAAGAATGTCAACAGCTGGCCATGTCTCCGATTGAGATTGGAATCGACTGTGGTTGGTCTATTTTACACAACTTGGAGTAAATCAGCTTTTTCTCAATGTTTCAGTGACCTGTACATTCAAAAATGCTTATCAGCTGTTTCAATATAGCTTTTGAGCTGCTGTTGTTGCAGAAGTAGAGGCTTTTTACTATATTTAAGTGTTTGAATGTTAGGTGCTGATTTCTGGCATGCTGTGTGCAAGCATTTGTAAATAAGACAAGAAAGATCCATAATTTTGGTATTGGGATAGCTTGTATGTAAAGAAAATGTAAGCGTTTTAGACATTTTTTAATTTTAGAATTGATTGCATAGTCTGTGAAAACAACATTTATTGTGTTTATGGTATGGTCCACAACAGTCGGATGTTATGCTAATTGTATTTAGAGTTTTGAAAATGTAACTAGAGATTGGACAAAAGGATGTTAGCGATTGTAAAAAAAACTCTGATATTACCACCACCAAATGTTCCCCTATATCATAAACTACAAAATGCAACAATGCTGCAATATAAGGAGAAAAAGTTGCATACATACCATAATTAACTGGAGCTGCAATGCTGATGCATACAGACAGTAAAAGAAGAGGCTACCAAGTTGAACAGTGTGAGTGAGTGATGAGGGAAACCGGGAGAAATCACACCCTGTATGAACTGATTCCATAGTGCTTGTCACTGCATCAAAGCTATAAGCTAGCTAACGGTAGCATTGGCTAATTGATAGACAGAGAAAGGTTAAATGGAGAATATGTTGGGCACTTTGAAAAATTTTGTAGAAAAAAATATGTGAATAATGTACTTCTAATATTAACTGCAGATTTTTTTCAATTCTAACATGTGACCCCTTTAAAGCTAAGTTCACTGTGAGTTTTCTAACCTTCCAACTCATTATTAGCTAAATAATCAGCCTACCGTTTTGGAACTTTAGCTTGCTTTCTCATTTTAACGTTTAGTTCTGTCATTTGTAACTCCATCTTTAATTGATTAGCCAAGTGTCTTCTAAGTTTCACACAAATTTGTCGATTTGTTGAAATTGTAACAAGAACCTACATCTGCCAAATCACATGACATTTCATATTTTTTTTGTTCAAATAAGTATGGCTGTGCAATAGCCCAGAACTGTTCCTCGTTGCTAGATGAAGCAACGTCATCACATGCCCTTTTTCTGACCGGTCAAATTATGCTAGTTAAGACGATCTGGGCCTCCTTGCTTCAAAGAGGTAGATTTGTTGTGAACGAGACCACTGCGCACATGCGCAGTAAGCCCGAAATATGGCATTTCCTTGTCTTTGGCAGAGATGTCAGCAAAAGGTCAGCCTCAAAACCTACCACTGACATTTATCACAAAAAATGTATATGGCATGTAGCACAATCAATTGGGGTGTTATCCTTGTGACAGAAAATTAGTTTTCATGTAGATAATCATTATTTCACAAAGTTCTATCACTTTAGTGGAGGTAGAGCAATATAACCCTATGATGTTACTTTCATACTAGCTCGACCCTGCTTCCCCTGAGTGAGAGAGTTGTGTACTGAGAGAGACAGTCCAACTATTACTTAAAGTGATTCATGAACTTAGACACATCATTCATATTTGCTTTTTTCCCCTTTAAGTGCATAGGCTGTTGAGTTATCCATTTCTGAAAACTAACATTAATGCCAGATATTATGCGTTTCTTGCTTGAACAATGTCAATCATGATGTATTTTGGTAAGATTTTAGACTTTGATATTCTTTATGGAAGGACTTTTGGGATGAGTTGATGCCAATTTGTCTTTTTAACTAGGCATAGATTTACAAGGCTAAACAAGTCTACGATAATCCCCTACGTTATAAGAAAGTAGATGGGATTGTAGTAGCCTAAAACATGAATCATTGCAGAACAATAAAGTAGTTATTAGTATCCACTTCAAAATTAATTCATGCTAGAAACCAACTGTGAAGAGTTATTTTGTGATGTATTACAAATGTAGGGGGTTTATAATTATCCTTACATTTAACACATCTTGCTAATTAAAACTGTCCGGAATGGCAAATTTACTGTCTTCCTGAATGGGTTGTCATTTCGATTTGGAATTATCAGGCCAGTGGTATTTGTTATAGTACTGTCGAGGTAACCAACTGGTCAGGAGTAGAAGGTCCGCCCTCACCCTTACAGAATTAATTTACAAACGTGTACAATTTGAAATGCAAAATGTATCCATGCAGTAAACGTGTCAGCAATCCAAGAGCGTGCACAAAATCACGTCTCTCAGCCACACTGCAGAATATTGTCGTGAATGCTCTTATTAGAATTCTGAAAATTAAGTATGCTTGCAATACTAGTGGAATTTATACAAATATTATGTTACATAATTGCAACTCATCAAAATGTTCACACTTCATTGTACAAGCTTGTAAAATATAACTTACAAACACGGACCTAAATGTGTAAGCTTGCAAAATGCGAACACAGATTGGAAGATCAGACTTTCGGCCGGAGTCCTAAGTGCACAACCACGGACCTTAATATTCCAATGAAAAGTTCATTGACTTTTGCCGTGTTTAATATTCCGCACGTTTCCCTCTTGCAATCCTCTCCACTTTCCTGAGATGTTTGGAGGAGAAACGGGGCAAGGCCGGGAGTAGAGGAGGAGGAAATTAGGACTGCTGACGACAGACTACACAGACTCCCGAGTTGAAAGAGACTCCTTTTTTGCTTCGAATTTCATATTACCTCCCTCGCAGCCTCCCAAACTTTTCCCCCCACAAAACTAATTCGCAATATTTCTGCACATTAGATGGAGTCTGTACATGCGGAACAGAGTACACATGGCCGGGGAATTGAGAAGTGCAAATCATTCTCTCATGTGGAAAGACTGCAATTAACTTGGGATGTCATCCTTTGTAGAATATAATTGAGTTCGGGGGGAAATGGATGTGTCTAATCTGTCTGTGTATGGGTGCGGCCAGAATGACAACCCTATTGCCTATGTAGTGCGCTCACTTTTTTTAAAAGTTGTGCTCTAAGTAGGGAATAGGGTGCCGTTTGGGAACGGCTGGGTCTGTCTGCCAATCAGTGTTCGTATATCCCAAAACCAACTGTCATGCTTGTTTATGCGGTTTCCTTCCGACCCTTTTGTCAACATTACTCGTGTGGGCAGGCAAGCGTCTACTGTTCCTTGTTCTGGCGCATGGGTGCCCACCTGTTTGTGTATGCGTGCCGGGACGCACGCACCAGCGCTTTGCGTGTGTGTGTGTGTGTGTGTGAGTGTGTGTGTGTGGGAAAGGAGGGGGAACAGCCACTGGCTCTAAAAGGATGTGTGAGGATAGGTCTGAGCACCCTGACATTTAACAGGACTGCAGTTGCAGTAACTACTTCATAATAATTGTAGTATTTTATTAGAACCCATTTGCACAGCGGCGGGAGTAATTCTATGTATTACCGTAATAGTGATGGCACATAAAGACATACATTTATGCCATTATCTTCAGTGTTCACTGACAGTAGCATACTGTATGACGCCGAACGAAAAAACCTCTGCTCCACTCTTACTAACCCCCTTGTTTTTTTTGTTTTTTTTTCATGACAGCAGAATCCACCTTTCGCCTTACTGAAAATAACAACTGGCGAGAACCTATTTATTGCCAGTGTTTCACCTCGCTGCTGTGGGTCATACCTTTATCACCTGTCCCTCTCACTCTGTCTGTCTAAGCCAATCAATAACTTCTGTTCTCTTCTTTTCAGACGTGTGAATTACCCTTTTTTTACCATAAACTCCTCTTAGGCAAGTGTCTTCAAGACAGCTTTTCCTGGAAATGTTAAAGCGTTTTAAGGCACTCAAATAGTGTCTGCTGTCACTACGATCAGACGGGGTGAGTGCTGACCTTAAAGTGCGCGGGTTCGCATGGACCGTAAATGAGTTCACTTAGAAAACGATCGTTTTTTTTGTCCTCTATAATTTATCTCCAGAAAGTGGATGGCTCCCCCTTTAATCTCTGGGCACCAGCAAAATGGTACCCTATTCTCTATGTAGCACACTACTTTTGACCAGGGCAAATGAGGGTCTCATATAAAGTAATGCGCTACATACGGAATAGGGCGCCAAATGGATTGCACACTAAGGGTTTTTCTGAGGTTTGAGGGTCTGGGGTTAATTCCACAGCACTTTACATTGTGTGTGTGCGTTTGCAACTGAAGAAATTAACTCTCTATAGCAGATGTTTTGGAACTTATATGACCCCCATAGGACATCACATGTAGTGCAAGTTTTTTTTCATGTAATTTTGTGCCAGTGGTGACTCCTGATTGACTGTGTAGTAGGGGCACAGCAAAATGATGAAAAAATATTTAATGGTGGCAGAAAATATAACTAGGTTGATAGTTAAACAATAACTAGTCAACTAGGGATTCTGATTCACTCAACTTGTTTGTAGAAATAAGAGAGAAATAGAGAGATGGGTCGTCTAACCTGAACTAATCATATACATACAGTATGAAGCTAATTAAAAGACTGACCTAACAATCCGTCATACAACATTGTTGCTGAGTTTTACATGCTAGTTAATTAGCTACAGCTAGGATGCCAGCAGATGCTAGCAATGACAACAAAGTGATAGGTATTTGTCATAATAGTTTTAAGCCGATGCCCAGTGCTAAACATGAACCAGCAGGTTAGCCGATCTATAACTAGGATAACACATTTGACAACTACCCAAAAATGGTCCGGATTTAAAATGGTCCACCAATGAAGGCCTGCCCGCGGTAGGCCAGACAGCATGCCCCCCAACAAACAGGCAGCGCTCAGTCCACAGAACGATTGGTCATTGCTAGCTGGGATGGCTATAACTACATGTACCCTACTTCAACTGATCACCAAATTAGGCTCTATACTGTAGCTGAAACATGTGGTCACACAAGAAACAGGGCAGAAGCTTGTACAAACTGCAGTACAAACAAATGCATGTAACTCATCAAAATATTCTACAAATTTCAGCATTTATTATATTTATTTGACTACTGTAATATATTATATTTCTCAAAACTCTGAAAATTATCAACTGAATTAGCTAATACCTCACATTATGGCAAGAAGACAGTCCAGCTTTCACTTTAAGTGGTCTTTCATTGACTGTACTGTCAAATTCCAAAGTCCAAAATCTCAAATGTCCTGGTTTCCTTATTCTTTAGTATCTTGTCCCATAACTACCATCTCAAAAGTTGAACATGGTAGTCAATTTCTTTCAACAATTTTCTAGTCCAATCCAACTGAATTGTGTTACCTTTAGCTAACAGCTTTGCTAATAGATAGTATAACTTTGCAAAGCATTCTGGAATTGTGCCGTCACATAGCCACTGTTTCTTTTATTCAAATAAGAAGTATATTTTTCCAAATTATGAGCATATTTCTTCTGTCTTCTGTAATTGGATGCCGCAGCTTGTTTGATGCAGGTGTACTGTTTATCCGGTCTCTCTTTTTCTAGCCCCTTGGTATTGCCATGATGACAATGACTGGCTGACTATATCTCTTGCTCTTTGGTGCCATCTAAGCTATACCTGATATAGAGAACTACCTTCATGAATAAATAGAGTCCCGGTCATTAATTTCAGCGCCCCAAAGTGGCCAATTAACACTGTGCTGCAAAAGACGTGATTAAATCCCCAGTATCTCCTTGGTACAGTGCTCCCCCATAGGCAAGCAATTGATATGCAATCCCAGCACTGGGCGCTCAGCCAAACGCCCAGACCTTTTGTGAGACAGAGTAGTAGGTGCTTGAAAAGCTTATTTTTAACTATATTTTTTAAACAGTAAAATATTAACAATTTTACTACACTTGTTTTAGAATTTAATAAAACAAGTGTAGTAAAGTAATACAATCTTTAATATAAGAATGTATATACAGTACCAGTCAAAAGTCTGGAGACACCTACTCAAGCATATTTCTTTATTTGAACTATTTTCCACATAATAGTTAAGACATCAAAACTATGAAATTACAGATATGGAATAATTTTGGAACCAAGAAAATGTTAAACAAATCAAAATACAGAATACATTCTGAAAAGTTTCCATTCTTTGCCTTGGTGATAGCTTTGCACACTCTTTGTATTCTCTCAACCAGCTTCATGAGCTAGTCACCTGGAATGCTTTTTCCAACAGTCTTGAAGTAGTCCCCACATATGCTGAGCACTTGTTGACTACTTTTACTTCTACAGTCCAACTCATCTCCAACCATCTCAATTGGGTTGAGGTCAGGTGATTGTGGAGTCCAGATCATCTGATGCAGCACTCCATCACTCTCCTTCTTGGTCAAATAGCCCTTACACGACCTAGAAGTGTGTTATGGGTCATTGTCCTGTTGAAAAACAAATGATAGTCCTACTAAGTGCAAACCAGATGGGATGGCATGTTGCTGCACAGTGCTGTAGTAGCCATACTTGCTGAGTGTCAATTAATTCTATATAAATTACACAGGGTCAACAGTAAAGCAACCCCATAACTTCACACCACCTTCTACATGCTTCTTGGTGGAAACACAGGCGGAGATCATCCGTTCACCCACTCTGTGTCTCACAAAAACACAGTGGTTGGGAAAAAAAATGAATATTTGGACTCATCAGACCAGAGGACAGATTTCCACCTGTTTAATGTCCATTTCTAATGCGGTCTCCTCTGTACAGTTGACGTTGAAATGTGTCTGCTACATTAGCTCTGTGAAGCATTTATTTGGGCTGCAATTTGAGGTGCAGTTAATTGCTGATTTCTGAGGCTGGTAACTCTAATGAACTTATCCTCTGCAGCAGAGGTAACTCTGGGTCTTCCTTTCCTGTGGAGGTCCTCATGAGAACCAGTTTCACCATTGCACTTAGTAGTTATTACGACTGCTCTTGAAGAACGTTCTTCACATTTTCTGGATTGACTGACCTTCATGTCTTAAAGTAATGATGCACTGTCATTTCTATTTGCTTATTTGAGCTGTTCTTGCCATAATATGGACCACTACAGTACAGACATAATGATGGACTTCTGTATACCAACACTACCTTGTAACAACAAACCTGATAGGCTCAAACACATTTTGAAGGAAAGAAATTCCACAGACTAACTTTTAACAAGGCACTGTTAATTGGAATACATTCCAGGTGACTACGTCATAAAGCTGGTTTGAGAGAGTGCAAAGGGTGTAACACTTTTTCTGTTGCTACATGATTCCACATGTGTTATTTCATAGTTCTGATATCTTCACCATCATTCTACAACGTGGGAAATGGCCAAACTAAAGAAATACATTTGAACCTTTGAATGAGTAGGTGCGCCCAAGCTTTTGACTTTTTCTACATATATATTTATATAATATAAGGCACTCTGCGCCTAACTCCCTAATGGACGGACCACCACTGGTGTGTGTCCAAGAGACGCATTTTGCTCATTTTTCCGCCTACAGTCATTTGCGCAGAGCAATTCCATTCAAGGCCACAAGGTTATCCCATCAGAAAGTCCAGTATCCAGCTTCAAAATGTGATGTCCAGGCCCAGTGCACTGATCTTGGTGAAGTTTAGACAGAATAAAAGTGTTGAACGCTGATCTAGAGTCAATGAACAGCATTGGTTTTACTGTTGTCTTTGTGTGCTGTGGCCTTTTTGAATAGTGATGGAAGTGCATCCACACTGATCTGTTGTGGCGGTGGGCAAATTGGAGTGGGTCCAGTATTCCTGGCATGCTGCCTTTAATGTGGGCCATTACAAGCCTCTCGAAGCACTTCTTGACGACAGGGGTGAGTGCGACTGGACTGTTTTCATTAGGGTAGGTCTCATCACTGCGTTGACAGGCAAAGACAGTGTTTGTCTAAGGCCTTGTTTTGTAAGTTACAGATGAACTTCTCAGATTTATTTCAGCATATTCTATAAGAACAAACACATAGAAGTAGAATAATTAGAACAGATGAATCACTGACTGGAATTGGAGCTCTCGTTCTTTTCCTATTTCTGTGAAAATAATCCTTTCTGATCTTATTTTTCCAGTCATGTAAAAAACTAAAGGAACACTTTTTTTACAGACTTGGACATATGGATCTGTAATCTCTACTTCAACAGTATTAAGAGGTAATGGTAATCTAATTTAACAAATGGCAATGTGACATTATACTTAATAATTTAATACTTAATAATTTAATATGCAATAATTTATTCTTAAAAAAACAACAGAAATGCAATATCATTAAAGTGCAGAAAAATAAGTACAAACCTCAATAGCTGGTGTTTGTCCTTTGGCTGAAATAACAATGTAACTGTTTCTTTTAATTGTCAATCTGTGTCTTACATGGACTTGGGGGCATTTTTGCCCATTGTTCTTTACAGTACTGCTTCAGTTGTGTCATGTTTGAGGTTTTTCTTGTAAGCATAGCCCACTTCAAGTCCCTCCACAACATTTAAATTGGCAATACAACATTTCCAGGCAATACTTCATATTGCCTGGAAATGGCTTTTAACCACTAACCATACTCACTGCTTAGTACTGCCTCTCAGGGACATTGTTGCACTGCTCCCTTGTACTACTTGTCTACCTCGGAAACCTCATTGCTGCTATCCCTGCATTTCAGTAGCAACTGCCACCTTGCACCTTTAATTTGCCTGCACTGCACATTTAGAATTGCATTGTACTTGCATTTCAGTTGCACAGACTACTTAACACCTCCAACTTGCTCGATTGCACAGTCGGAATTGTCATTTGTACTTGCATTAGCCTCTTCGCACAGCTGTTCATTCCCACTTGCGCATACATATACTTAATATTTGTACATTTGTAAATTTACTGCCCTCCCCTATTTGCCTTCATTGCTCATTTAGAATTTCCATTTTGCACTGTATTTGCCTTCATTGCACATTTATACACTCCACTTGTAACATACACTTTACTTAATACTTGTACATTTCCTGCCCTCTTCTATTTGCACTTCTGGTTAGATGCTAACTGCATTTCGTTGTACTGTACTCGTACTGTTCAATGACAATATAGTTGAATCTAATCTAATCTAACTTTCCAGGGGGTTTACTTTTCATATGACTGTATGTGACAACCAAATGGATAACTGTTGAAAACAACAGGCTTAGGTCTGGAAATGTGATCCATCTTAGCCACGACAATGTAATCGCCATGGTGATGTATTCTGAACAAAATGATCTGCTCCTCCGTTTTTAATCCACTCAACTCTGTAGTTCAAAATTGATTTATTTCAACAGGTTTGTGAAAGTGAGTGAGCAAAGCTATCCCCAAGGATGGCTAATTTGAAGAATCTGAAATATATAACAAAATGTATTTTGATTTGGTTAACACTAAAATGTAGTTTGATTTGACTTTGGTTACTACATGATTCCAAGTTTTATTTTATTGTTTATGTGTCTTCACTATAATTCTACAGTACCGTGTAGAAAATAGTTATACTTAAGAAATATCATTGAATGAGTGGCTGTGTCCAAATTTAGACATGTACTTTATAAATTAAAACTGACATGGGGGTTGTTGATCATGGATGATCCCAAGTCATGACCACAGTCTTTGAGGGGGAGATTTAATTTTAGGGGGAAAAATCATCAACATGTTAGTACAGGTTAGACATGAAAAAGCAGAACTGTAAGCATGCTCTAATATATCTCTGACTCGTGGTCTCATTCAAAGCCATACTAATATTTCAACGGAGGCACATTATACTTTTTCATATGTCAGAAATAGCAGATAATAATTACACATGGTCTCTCTCTTTCACAATCAAAGAGAGAAACAGATAACAATCAGACTCTTCTAGTTCATGGTTTTTATTTCATGTATTTTTTTCACAGTCTCTGTCTTGCTAGACGATATGTTTGTGAGATAAAGGAAATTGAGGACATTTAGCTCTCTGAATCTTATTAAATGTTGAAATTGGAAATGTCACCAATTCAGCCAATCATGAGTTTCCGGTGGTTTTTTGTTAGACTCATGATGGTACAGATGAATTGTACTGTCTCTACTCTCCTTGGAACTATTCCACTGTCTGTTGTCTTAACTCTACCTGGAACTGTTCCACTGTCTGTTGTCTCTACTCTCCTTGGAAATATTCTACTGTCTGTTGTCTCTACTCTCCTTGGAACTATTCCACTGTTTGTTGTCTTAACTCTCCCTGGAACTATTCCACTGTCTGTTGTCTCTACTCTCCTTGGAACTATTCCAATGTCTGTTGTCTCTACTCTCCTTGGAACTATTCCCCCTATCTATTGTCTCTACTCTCCCTGGAAGTATTCCCCCCTATCTATTGCCTCTACTCTCCCTGGAACTATTCCACTGTCTATTGTCTCTACTCTCCCTGGCACTATTCCCACAGCTGTTGTCTCTATTTTCCCTGGAACTATTCCACAGTTTGTTGTCTCTACTCTCCCTGGAACTATTCCTCCAGGTATTGTCTCTATATTCCCTGGAAATATTCCACTGTTTGTTGTCTCTAATCTCCCTGGAACTATTCCACTGCCTGTTGTCTCTACTCTCCTTGGAACAATAGTTGTGCTCAAAAGTTTGCATACCCTTGGAGAATTGGTAATATATGTACCATTTGTAAAGAAAACATGAGTGAGCAGGCAAAACACTTCTTTTATTTGTTATGGGATTCACATTCAACTGTAAGTCAGAACAGAATGGCACAATCATAAAACAAAACATGGCAACAAAGAAAAAAATAAACTGACCCCTGTGCAAAAGTTTGAATACCCTTAGTTCTTAATACTGTGTATTGCCCCCTTTAACATCAATTACAGCGTGCAGTCTTTTGTAATAGTTGTCTGTGAGGCTCCGAATTCTTGCAGGTGGTATAGCTGCCCATTCGTCTTGGCAAAATGCCTCCAGGTCATGCAAAGGCTTTGGTCGTCTTGCATGAACCTCACGTTTGAGATCTCCCCAGAGTGGCTCGATGATATTAAGGTCAGGAGACTGCGATGGCCACTCCAGAACCTTTACCTTTTTCTGCTGTAACCACTGGAGGGTCAACTTGGCCTTGTGCTTAGGGTCATTGTCGTGCTGGAAAGTCCAAGAGCATCCCATGTGCAGCTTTCGTGCAGAAGAATGCAAATTGTCTGCCAGGATTTTCTGATAACATGCTGCATTCATCTTGCCATCAGTTTTCACAAGATTCCCCATGGCTTTATAGAGCTCTCACACCCCCAAAACATCAGTGAGCCACCACCATGCTTCACAGTGGGGATGGTATTCTGTTCACTATAGGGCTTGTTGACCCCCCTCCAAACATAGCACTTATGGTAGTGACCATAAAGTTCTATTTTGGTCTCGTCACTCCAAATTACAGTGTGCCAAAAACTGTGAAGCTTGTCAAGGTGTTGTCGGTTATATTGTAACCAGGCTTTTTTGTGGCATAAGTGCAGTAAAGGCTTCTTTCAGGCAATCTGACCATGCAGCTAATTTTTCTTCAAGTACTGTCGTATTGTGCTCCTTGAAACAACCACACCATCTTTTTCCAGAGTAGCCTGTATTTCTGCTGAGGTTACCTGTGGGTTTTTCTTTGTATCCCGAAGAATTCTTCTGGCAGTTTTGACTGAAATCTTTCTTGGTCTACCTGACCTTGCCTTGGTATCAAGAGATCCCTGAATTTTCCACTTCTTAATAAGTGATTGAACAGTACTGACTGGCATTTGCAAGGCTTTGGATATATTTTTTATATCCTTTTCCATCATTATAATGTTCCATTACCTTGTTACGCAGGTCTTTTGACAGTTCTTTTCTGCTCCCCATGGCTCAGTATCTAGCCTGCTCAGTGCATCCACGTGAGAGCTAACAAACTCATTGACTATTTATACACAGACACTAATTGCAATTTAAAAAGCCACAGATGTGGGAAATTCACCTTTAATTGCCATTTTCACCTTTGTGTGTCACCTTGTGTGTCTGTAACAAGGCCAAACAAGGGTATGTAAACTATTGATCAAGGCCATTTGGGTAATTTCTGTTATCATTATGATTTAAAAAGGAGCCAAACAACCATGTGATAATAAAAGGCTTCATGTGATCACTATCCTTGAATAAAATAAAAAATGTTTGCATGATCAGTCATATTTTCAAAATCAATGCCAAAATTTCACAATTTCTGCCAGGGTATGCAAACTTATGAACACAACTTTATTCCACAGTTTGTTGTCTCTACTCTCCCTGGAACTATTCCCCCAGCTATTGTCTCTACTCTTCCTGGAACTATTCCCCCAGCTGTTACTGAACATAAGAATGTGTTCTCATTTTGCATACCTGATAAAATAAGAGTAAAACAAATTTAAATCAATAAATGACAAACATGACATTGTTTTATTGCCTTAACCGTAGACACACACACACACCAATAGAAATATTCCTATTCAAAAACCTTTTCCCACTAATCCTAAATCTAACCATAACCCTTACTTTTGACAGAAACTCGAATCTAATTCTAACAGCTAACCCTAATTCTAACACCAATTGTAGCTCCTACCCTAAATCTTAGCCCTAACTCCAAAATAGCCTTTTTTCCACACAAACACACACATACTCTGTGTGAGGTGATGTTTGGTCTAGCCGACAGGGCATTTGGGCAGCAGCTGGGTGAACTGAATGCTCAGCACATACCATGTGCTACTAAACCACTGATCTCTGCACAATCCACTGTGGATCAGTCCCTAATGGCACCCTGTTCCATGTAGTGCACTACTGTTAAAAAGGGCCCCTTGAAGCTCTCATAAAGTAGAGCGCTATCTAAGGAATTGGGTTGCTGTGTGGAACATTTAGATCAGGAGATTCATAGAAGGCTCTGCGGTTCTTCCCGGTTAGTGTTCTTAGTGTCCATCCAACCTACCTATTGGTCCTGGGCTCCAGCAAGTCCACTGTATGCCTGTGTCCCAAATATCACCATTATTCCCTACACAGTAAGCTACGTTTGACAAGGGCCCATATATAGGACCTCACATAGTTCTGTTGTTATGTGCCATTATACAATGACACTTAAACTGATGGATTTACAGTCAAAAATAACAATTGCATTTTGTCCTCTTGTTAGCTATGTTAGCCGTAGATAGAATAAAGAACTATTGGTGCATTAATCGTACGTGCCATAGTCAACCGACCCCCCAGTAAAACCCACAGTAAAAGATATAACATCATATAACCTGGTGAAATAAGTTTGGTGGTCCTTCTCAGTTAAATTCACTGTAAACGTATTAGATACAGTATGCAATATGTCGATTTGATATAGCATTTCAGGATTTTACACATAAACAAGGTTTTTCTTCCTGCTTTCGACAGTGATGCGTTTGGCTTTTAGGTATATGTACGTGTGTTGTGCTCTTTCGAGAGCTTATTCCCAGTACAGCTCTGTCAGTGCACATCTATGCCCTCATCCATTTGGAGGTTGCTTTTTGTTCTCTTTGTTCCGAGGGCATTATTGATGTTAACGGAGTTGGATGCCGTACATGATTGGTTCTGTCACTTGTCTCCAAAGACAAAGACACGGATTGAGAAAGATGGAGTAGGTGTTTACACGTGTGTGAGTGTGTGTCTGTAACTCGGTGTGCTTGAGAATGTTTCTGAGTACGCGGCCATGCGTGACGACTGTGTGTGAATGTATGCGAGCGACTGCATATGTGTGTGTTCCCAGGTTCACTCAGCGGGGGCGTCAAAGAGCTCAACACACAACTTGTGAGTACCGGGGAAATTATGTGCGACAGCAATCACTTTGCATTCACTGAGCTGGTCAGATGGAGCGTACAGTGGAAAAACCACACTGGTGAGACACACTGGTGAGAGCTTTCACATAAACTAATGTCAACACGGGGGGGGGGACTCCCGTCTTGACCCGTCTGACTTGGTTTTAGAGCCTCAGTAACAGAGCAGCCAAAACTTTTTCCTGGTTTAACTCATATTTCATTGTTTCCTCGCCTGGCCAGCCCTTAAAACATCAGGTACAGAACTGCTAAATCGCCATGTTGGGGTCTCGTCCGCAACACCCACGCATGGTGCTCCACAATAATCCCTTTCTCCATCCCCCGTTTGTCTCCCCCTCCATCCCTCTTTTCTAAAACTTCCCACCCTTCCTCTGCCCCCTCTCTTGTGGGGTTGTTGTCCCTGTATGTCCATCTTTATGTGATGACTGTAGATTGAAATGGATAGGGGCCATATGGTTGGAGCAGCACTGCCCAGTCCCCAACCCGGCCCTTCTGTTGCCCCTCTGCTGGGAATGTAATCCCAACAGGGGGATTGATTCAGTTCTGGCAGCAGGGGAGCAGGGATTGACCCCCCCTCACACACAAACAACCACACACACACACACACACACACACACATCAACACTTTTCTTGTATCTGCTGGACATGGGGATTTGTGTTAGCACACTCTGGCACCTCGATATCCCTCACAGTGTTGAGAGAGGATTGTAGAGACAGAAAGAGAGATAGGGAGAGGACGAGAGAAATAGTTTAGGCTCAGGGAGCACAGCCCTGCCACCGAAAAGGGTAGACATGGAAAACCTGACTGTCCGTAGAGGAAAGGCTGTGTGATCGCTGCACTACGAAAGAACCACTGACAGAGCTGTGTTCCCTCACACAGTGCACTATAAAAACAACAATTAGAAAACAGTACATTTAGAAAACAATTAGAAAACAGTACCACATTTCTAAATGTGGTTCTTCACGAAGTTGCTATCTAGTATTGGCATTGGAGTAACATTGGATAGCGTTATGTCTGGCCCATGATCTATTTCGTAGTCACTTATTATTAGCATGTGTAACCTTGACATCTCATAGTCCATTTTCTATTGCTGACAAACCTGTTGCTCTATTGTCACATTGTGCTTTGACAAAATGTTTTAGCAAATGTCAAGCCGACGAAGCAAATTGAAATCGAGTGAGAGTGGGGGATACATTATTGGAAGAAGTTACGGAGGAAGATACACGTTTTCCTTTGGATTTGAAACAGAATTGCCACGAGATGAAAAGGGATTGGCTGACCCCACCCACGGCAACACATCCTTTAATATCAGATGGACATGGGGATTAATGGTTAACACCCTCACCCTCTGTACCGTATGATGGCACCCCTCCCCCAGCCCTGTCATTAGACTCTTTTAGGGGGAGAGAGAGATCTACAACTTGTATTTCATGCCAATAAAGCCATATCTACAAATTGTATTTCATGCTAATAAGCAATCTAAATTGGAATGTGAGCGAGGGTGAGAGAGTGAGAGAGTGAGAGAGTGAGAGAAACCAGGGAAGACAGTGGGGTGGGGAGACAGAGCAAGAGGGAATGGGTGAGAGATAGAAAATGAAGAAGTGCCATTGGTGGTCAGTACTCATCGACTGTGTACTGATACCATCATTCCCTCTCTCTGTCTCTCACACCACTGAGCCAGCCAGATTAATAGCAAGGGAATAAAGACCGGGAGAGAGACTGAGAGAGAGAGAGAGAGAGAGAGAGAGAGAGAGAGGGAGAGGGAGGGGTGTTCAGTGTGTGTGTAGAGATTCCCGTGGAGGAGCGAAGAAGCCCAATGGCGACAACAATGCGAGGATTACAACTCAGGACCGGTGCCAGCGACACATGATATCCTGCTATCCTCATCCTTTTATCAGATTGGCTGAAAGAGATTGAGAGGCATGGGTGGCACTGTTGCTGTAGTAGACTGGAGCGTGTGTGCGTGCGTGCGTGTGTGTGTGTGTGTGGAAAGGAGGCTTGTGGGATGGCTATCTGCCATTTGGGAGGCTTGATTCAATAGCAAGAACAAGAGGTGATAGATTTTAAGGTGTACCAAATGGCCCCTACTCCCTACATATTACACTATGGGGTCTGCTCAAAAGCACTACATGAGGAATAGGTTGCCATTTGGGAGGCGGGAAGTTCAGACGATGAGTCCACAGAACACATTCAGTAGCAGGGTCATTTAAATGAAAATATATCTTCTTTTTTTTTGGAATCTCAATTAAATATATTGAAAGGAAGGCAGGGTGGAAATTAAAATGACTTTCAGTTCAAGGAGAACTAGAGTGTCATTAGAACATTAAATCCTATCACGCTATAAGTAACAAGGCACGAATCGTCTATGGACAATATACAACAGCTAACGTCATGTTCTTAGGCACAACACAAAGCAGAGTGCCTGGCTTGGCATATAGTCCCTGGAGTGCTTTATTAATATTAATAAAACAAACATAATAAAGTACCTATCAATCAATCAGTGGTGAGGATATCCATTAAAATTTCCCAAAAATTGTCTGAGAAGGACAGGAATTACAATTAAAAAAATCAGGAGAAACAATAAGCGGGGAAAAGAAGCCTTGAAACATCACCACAGAGTGATCAGCGATGGGCTCATTGTCTGTTGTCAGAACTGAAGTAGGTTGTCGTAGATACCGTGTGTGAAATACATCCGGATGTGGTCCCTTGCAGGAACACGTGAGTGATTGTATGATCATGAGAGACTCGCGGTGTGACACAATCTTCAGAGCCTCGTGGTGTAGCACAATCTTTCAGAAACAGACGGTGAGAGAGATTATCCCAATGTTATCAGAACTAGAATCGTGTGAGCCAAGCCGGTCATCCCGCTATTCTATACGCTGTGCTGGGAATTTTAAAATCAGCCGACAACAAAATCATTCAGTGACTGACTGAACAACTGAGGTGTGATGATGAGAGAGTGCCAGTGAATGAACTGAGGGAAACATTCAGCTGAGGGATTTCACTCAGTGCCACAAACACCCCATTGAAACCCGACATGCAGAGTTCTAGAAGATTCTGCTAAATGTCTAACAATGGATACAGGGTAGAATCAGGCCAACATTCATTAATAAATAAATCAAAACAAACAAAGCTATTATGTTTTGGAAATATCAAGAAATAAAGTTACCATGTTTTATATCATTATTAACACACTGAAGCCTCAGGACCAGAACGTCCAATCACAATAAACCTCAGGACCAGAAACGTCCAATCGCAATAAACCAAATTATCGTACAGCACAGTCCAAAACAAGCACAAAATGCAGTGTGCTACCACTAAATTGACAGCAAATATGTATAATTTATTTGACCAAGGTCACTGATCAAAACCTTAGAAAAACCTTGACACTGTACAGGCTCAATTAGCACAGCCTTGCCACTGAGAAAGGACAACCTGTCTCCCTGTGCTAGAACACCTGTGGGATTACTACACCGAGACAGAGCTGCAAATTCCACAGATTTTAACCTATAAAAAGTTGAACCTCGAAAGTTTCAAAAACGCCTCAGATGACAAGAAGCTATCAATCCTATTAGCAGAGAACAAAGAGAGCTGTGAGCACACTTTATTAAAGCCCCCCCCCCACACACACACACACATTTTAATATTTTCATTTTATATTGTTAATATGTTGTAAAACATATTGTAACAGTGCTTTGGCGATATGTTTTGAAATGTCATGCGGAAAAAGCCAACTGAAATTGAATTGCTGGATATATATACCGTATGTAGAGAGAGAGAGACTGATGCACACACACGCACACACAAACACACACACACACACACACACACACACACACACACACACACTCGTCAGTAATCAAAGGCACAGGAGACATCAGTGCTAGAGCCAGTGGACCATTTTAGACCCATCTACCCACTTCTCCTCTCTCTCCAGTACACATGGAACACATGGAACACAAACACACACACACACACACACACACACACACAGGAAATACACTACTCTGACAGCTAACAATGGCCCGGTCTCAGTTGAAACTGCCACAGGCAGAAAATGCTGAAATTGGAGGACAGAAAGAGAAAGTGATGGATAGCGAGGAGAAGAGAGCGAGAGAGAGAGAACGAGAGAATGAGAGGGAGAGCACGGACAGCGAATGATGATAATAAGGAATAGAACCCCCCAGTTTTCCATTTTGCGTACCAAACTCCAATCCCCCCGTCCATTTCTCCACCCTGCTGTCCATTCTTCAGCTATGGAGACAGTTAATAACACCAATCTCTTCTGCTGTTACGCATGCAAAAACACACACACACACACACACACACATTCACACACACACAATAGACTCATTTTGACTGCCGGTACCACAATGGAGTGCTACTGACGAGGAGCACATGCAGTTACTGTGTGCTTATAAAACTCTCTCTCTTTCTCTATCTCTCGCTGTCTCTCTCTCATTGTTCCATCACACCCAGTTACGGTGCTCTCTGCTCTTTTTAGCTCTCAGCATGTGTGTGTGTGTGTGTGTGTGTGTGTTTTGTCTGTGATTGAGTCCATACTCCCTGAAAGTTATTAAAGCCACGCCACTCCTCCATCTCTCCCTCTCTCCCCCTAGCTTGGCCCGGCTTCCCATCCGTCTACTGAGATCTCTACGCTCCTCCGGAGAGACACAGTCTTCTGGTCTTCTTCCGTCTCACCCTCCCTACCCTTCCCTCTCTCTCTCTCCATTTCGCTGCCTCTCCCGATCTCTCTTTCCCTCTACCTCCCTCATCATTCTCTCACATGCCATATCTTTACCTCTCTTCATCTCCCCCTGCCCACCCCACATCTTCCCCATCTTCTCTTCTCCTCTCTTGCTTTCTTTTTCTCCTCCACGCTCTCCTCTTGTTTTCTTTCAATTCATGTTTTATCCCTATCTCTAACAAAGAGCGGGCATCCCTGTGCCTAACCGCCTACTACATCGATGAGAGATGGCTATCCAGGCCTGTGTCTACACAACGTCCAGGACAGGCAGGATATAAAGCAGCACTGGGATCCCCACTGGCTTCCTTGGGAATTTAAGGAGCTACAAAGGGTAGGGAAAAGGTAGAAAGCACAGGCACATCGGAAGTTCCTTCTCAGCTGTCGCACGCAGCAGCCTATTCCCTAAATGACGCCCTTCCTTTTTAAAGTGCACTGTTTGAGGGGTAGGTACCCATTTTGGACACAGCCTTTGGTTTTTCATCTTTAAAAAGCAGCTGTGGATTGAGTTCAAATTGCTGGAGGAGTTTGCGGGCTTCACAAATGAAAGGATGGGCAGGACAGTCAGACGTGATTCATGGAATTAGGCTGGGTTATGGCACAAGTGATGTGATTTTCTGAGGTTTGGCTCCTTAGCACATGGTCTCTTTTAAGGCTTTATTTCTGAGTCATAAATTATAAAATATTGCCTGCATAGCACTGTTTTCGACCAAAGCCATATGGCCCCTGGTCGAGTGTGGTATATACTGTACAAAGCAAAAATAGAATGATTCCAGATACGTTATTTGTGTACTGAAACCATGAAAGATAATGTACCCACCCTGAGATACTGTGTTTGGAATGTGTTGGAACGCAAACCCAGCAAATGAAGTGTCGGGACACAAACCGTCAAACCAAGTATTAAGGATCTGAACCCTTTTGTGTTATGTTCTGTCAACCCATCAAGGTGTTTGGAATGTTTATAAAATCCCAGGACAGTATTCCGATTGTCAAAACCGGAATGTTTATTTGCTGTCACGTTTTGATCACATTAACACATTTTTTTTTCATTTCTAAACACTGGGGGTGTGGTTTTGACAGTGTCGGGCGTGATGCCGTGTTGGCGTTTCCCCGTGTGTCTTTTGAGCGCAATACGCACCCATGACTGTGTCTGTTAATGACGAAGACGTGGTTGTTGCTTTCAATTATTTCTATTCCATAAGCCATTCCCAAGTGACTGCCAAAGAGGTTCAGTGAAAAGCAAACTCTTAGGACAGTGTACTTTATGAAGTGGTTAGCTGTGGTCCAGTCATTCCTTGACACTGTGGTCTAAAAACATGGGCAGCCGGTGCCAATTCAGACCATCAGGTCACAATATGTCGGTATGAGAAGTGCACAGTAATTCTTGTTAGAATCCAGTCAGAGGGAGATTATACAACAATCAGATGGCTTTATCAGGCATGACCTCCACTTAGAGTCACTGCTGTGTTTCAGAGGAGAATCAACTCTACCTAAACTATATAAACTGGAACAACCATCTCAGTAATAGGGACAATAAGTCCACTGCAAAGGTCAAGTGATTAGTTTTGAATTGATTGTAAATATCTCATCCGTTTGTTAAGTTATACCCCTCTTGCGCCTTTGGCAACTTCAAATAATTTGTGTTAGAAGTAGTTTTAAGATGACATGTCATTCTTTTATTCGTTTTCAAATGCTTCTAGTCACGTGTTTGGATTTGTGTTTATTATCAGCAAGAGCAGAACATACTACCCACTGTTGTCAAGTAACTTAATTGAAGGGATTTGGGGGGTTTTGTACATAATTTTCTCCAAGAATTACCGCAGTGTCACATGATCACCACAAACTACCGTCCTGTAGGTTTTCTCTCCAACTCCAGTTTTCAGTAACAGGATTTAACATTTCATCCGGCTTATTATCAGAATCAGTTGTGCTAGTTGTGCTATTAGGTTGGAGAGAAAATGGACCCCTTCAGCCTCGAGTATCATAAAGTAATGCAATTCAGCCACAACCAAGTGATTGTTTTTACAATAGCAAATATATTAGAATGTCTGAGTCACATGACTCCTCCATCTTGGTAGATGGGTTGAGGAAAAAAGTAAGTTATCATTGGGTAGTGTGTGATGAATTTCACACCAGACAACTCAAAACACCTAGCATACTGTAAATAGTGGCACAGTGTTGAACATCCCATGATCAAGTGTTGTTACAACTCACAGTGTAATCATGTGTTTCCAGCTTATAGATGCAGTCCTTTCTTTTATTCTCCCATTTTTGGCTAGATGTGTATGATGTTGTTTATATGTGCGTAATATATACATGGAATCACTATCATATCTAAGTTAGCCAGGAAATTGCAATTTTTAAAGTAAAGTGTTCTGATAATGTAGGGCACCTATAGGCACATACATGACAGCAGAATATTTTCGGGGACCCGTTAAGTCTCGACCCGTTATGTTGCGACAGTGGCCAAAATTCACGGAATGCATCTTTAAAAGTTTCTACTCCCTTCAGGTTGGTGGCAGCTCAGTTGCAGCTGCTGTTGCCTTTACAATGCTCTTTTCTTTTAACATTGGGGATAGGTTACTGCTTCGCATGTGTCCTATAGATTTTCAACCCACATCTGCTTTCTTCATCTTTCTTTTGTATTATTTAAACTGTATGTTAGGCACGTACGGATGAAAACAAACACACACACTGCCACAGCCTTTCAAAGAGTTAATCAAATAGATGGACGATGGGTTCCTGTGGGTCATCGCCTGTAGGGAGGTGAGTTGGCTTTGCTCTGTGTATGTTGTGACTGAGGCAGCGCTAAACCTCTGCTGAGTTGTTATGGTTAAGGTCAGGAGTTGGTGGTCCTTCTAAGCACACCCAGTCACACAAACAAACACAATGTCTCTTTTCTTCTGACCTGATGAAGATAGTTTTTTCTTATTGGTAATTGTTTTCAAACGAGGTGGTAATTGGGAGAAAATTCATTTCAGTGGCCATACCGTTCCTTCCAAAGCTTTCCTTCTCAACCCCAGACTTTTTTTTTTCAAACAGCGAACCGCCAATTTCGGTTTGGTCCAAAGTCATTCGAAGCCATTTCATTTTGTTTGAAGGGGAGCCTTCAGAATCCCACCTGGGCTAATATGGTGGGCTCTGGTTGAGTTTATAGGAAGAAACTGGCACCTTTCTTCCTATAAAGTTGACTACTTTGGAGTATCAGAGACTTTGTGGACTGGGTCAAAAGTATGGAATAGGGTGCAATTTGGGTGTAGCCTCTGTTCTGTAATGTTCAACTTCTGTACCAAAGCTCTTTTCATGTAAGTACTTCATACAGTCCTTTCTGTACACACCCACACACACACACACACACACACACACACTTCCCAGCGTGGTATCTGATGATTATGTCAGATTCATTTCATAGGGACCGGTAGATGGGCGCGCCTTTGATCTTCTTTGATTTCTTCACTTATTTATTTAACATCACCCAGTACTGCGTGTGTGTTCCTGTGTGTGTGTGTGTGTGTGTGTGTGTGTGCCTGCATAGTTAGTCTCCTTGTCTTGTCTTGAGGCTAATGTTTATAAGGTAATACTGAGGAGATAAAGCTTACCTCCCAAATACCATACTACGCTCTAGGTAGTGCACTTGTTTAGACCCTGAGCCATAGGGGGCCAGTGGGGACGCAGACAGTTTTGAGGGTCTGGGTGTCTGATCTGTCTGGTGCCACGCTTTATTTCCTCCTGACAAATCCTGTTTTCTACTGTCTTCTGTTCCGCGTCTGTTTCGCATCTCATCTGTGTTCCTTACAGCGAGGTGACAGGCCAAGGAAGTGTGTGTGTGTGGTGGGGGGGTTATGTGGATGTCTTGAGGGAAAGACACCACTCCTCACTGACTGGCAAAGGCCTTATTGCAAATTCCTGAAGAGTGGAATATAGAGGGAGAGAGAAAAAGAAAGAATGATAGAGAATGAGAGAGTGACAGAGCAAGTGAGAGATAGAGAGAGAATGGGAGAAGGAGAGAAAGGAGTAAAGGGAGGGACTGGTAGAGGGGTTTCAGGGTTCTAGACAAACTGGCACCTACTGTAGCACTAATCCACAGGCACCTTTCATTAGGGTTTTCTCTACATGGCCATTTAGACAATCGCCAACTCTTTCTCTCTCAAACACCCACACCCACACCCACACACACACACACACACACACACACAGTTCTGTATGTAAATATGAAGACCCTGGTGAAATATTCTGTTTGATATGCATTGAATGAGATCAACGTGGATTACAGAGTGAGTTAGAGGACTGGCTGGTCTACACACAACCACACGCACAGACACACACGCGTACACTCACTAGATCACCCCCAGAGAATCTAGATTGAAGAGGGATTTGTCGAACCCTGAGATATGGGCCCAGATACATTCACATTATCACAGATAAGAACCTGGAGGTATCAAACTGGGTCAATTGTTCTGCAGGTTCAGTTTGACTGATTATGGAAGATTAACATCCACTCGTATGTGTGTGTGTGCGTTTCGCACTGGCTCCCTGTCAGACTCACAGATCTCTCTACAGCGTTGTGGATTTTCATATATATACTGCAGGGTATCGTTGAGAAAAAAGAGAGAAAGGAGAGTCAGAGAGAGAGGAGAGAGCTGGAAAGATATAAAGGGAATAGAAAAGGAGAGAGAAAACAAGTGTGTGCTTGAGTCCTCAGCCTGTGAATCCTAGTTGGGTCAGAGCAGAACGCACACGCACACACACACACACACACACACACCAGTGTAATTTGACTCACTCCTCTGACCAAAGACAATCTGAGAGACTTCGTAGTGGGACTATGTGATTGCCCTCCTCCTCTCCTGTTCTTCTCCTCCACCTCTCCCCCCTTTGCTCCCTGGATTGATTGGAGCAGTGCGTTGGTTGCCAGCGCCGGTTGGCTATTGATTGATCCGTCCACGGGTTTCAGTCTAAAGGGGATTGAGGCGGAGGCGGTGGGAGCAGTGAGGAGACCGCGAGCGAGGACGGGGGGCAGAGAGGCAGACCTAAATAGTTAGTTCTTTAGCCCCTCTTGTAATGACAGTACAGAGAGAGAGAGCAAGGGACTCAGGGAGACGTAGAGAGGGTATGAAGGAAAATAGAGGCAAAATGTAAAGCCCTTTAAAGTGAAAATTGAGAGAGGTTCTTTTTTGAAAGGGAAGAATGGGAGTCCTGGTTCCTGGTTGCCCGTAGTGGATGCGGGTCTGGCAACTGCTGCCTGCTCTTTGATGCCGACTAGGAGGATTACCATCAGGCCTGTCAGGCCGATCGGCTCCTCAACACGCCAAATGGGCGGGGCTACAGGTCCCCGCTGCGGAGGCCGCCGTGGACGTGAGCGGTGTGGGGGTGGAGGCCTGTTTTTACGCGGCGGGGGGGAGCGGCTCTGGGGGTTCGAAGCCGGGGCGAGACGAGAGTCAGGTTTAGGATACGAGGCCGGGGAATGGGGCCCGAGAAGGGAGTCGGAGGGGTCCGGTGATAAGAGACCTGAGTCACTCTGTGGTCAGTACAAATCTTCACGGGTTGCATGTATTCATCTTACATGTTGATGACAGCGTTAAGCCGCTTGAGATGAGGGTTGTCAATTTTATCCCAAACCCGATGGGTCGTGATGTGCCTCTTGACAGACTCGGACTTCTAAAGAATGTATTGTAGGAAAACTGTAGAAAAATAAGAGAAAACAGCTGTGGGCTCGTGTGAGTGGAGCGCCGTCTCTCGCTCTCTTCCTCCCTGAGCTGCAGTGGAATGAACAGGTGTTGTGCTTAAGTGGCTATTAATGACAGTTATTAACTATTTCTCACTTGGTTCTGACTGCAATTTATGTTACAGAAATGGCTCATTTTGAGAGTACAAAAGCAAAAGCATTACAGTCTCTTTAAATGTGCTTTCCTCATTCTTTTCATGTGACAGATGAATGTCTACCTTTGCTACTACTGATACATATGCTACTATAATAGTTAATAATATTCTTTAGAAGAATGTGGATAAGACATGCGCTATCCGTGGTTTGCCACTGCCAACCGCGTAAACAAGAAGCTACATTCAGAATCTGGTAAAAATGTGGCAAATATTATTCCCAACCCCCCGTAATACCGAATTTCAGGTTTTGGTTGCTATGCTCGTTAATTATTCATGACTCTTAATAATTCATAAAAAATGTATGTGACCCATTAATGGATTAACGGCTGATTCAAAATTAAACAAAATCATGATTGCTTTTAATTTAGCATGACATTAAATCGTATTGTAATAATTGTCATTAAGTTATACAATTTCACAAAAAAGAATAACATTTATAAGGAGTGGATAGCAAAGATGATTTGTTTCATAATAAGATAACTTTATATTTTCACTCAGGTCTACAGTACATAGGCCAATTAGGCTTGACCTACTGCGGTATACGCTATTAAAGAAACTCCATTGTAAGGATTGCAAAACCCTTGTCAATGCTCCGTTTGCTAATGACATACATTGACAACATACATAAGGCCGACGTTATTTTTGATAACTATTTTTTTGCAGAAGATTACAAGAAAATTGTCATCTTGATTGCAGCATGGGAACGTGTAAAACAAAATAGAATTCAGGAAATAACTTTCTTATCAGTTTTGATATGTCAGCGGTTGTGTGAGTCTGTTGGAGTTGGAGATGACGGAATCAAACAACATATACAACAGACGGAGAGAATCTGTCAGATTTCCAAAGATATACAGGCTATGGGTATTTTATCATCCCCAAATACATAACAGTTGTTGATTATATTTAAGTTAGTTCTCCCCTCTTCACTTCAAGGCAAGTTTCCATCTCTCTCCTCACTTCAGTTGTTTCAGACTCTGCCAGCAAAACAGCAAGATGGTCTAGGGAAAGGTCCTGAGCTAATTTTGATCAAGCTTTTTTAGGGTTCGTGTTCAGTGTAATCCTGTGAGGTTGGACTGGCCTGTGGTTCGGGTTTTAATTAATAGGGCTTGGGTCAGACCAGGCTTCAATTTTCTTGCCCGATGAGAACTCTTCTTGAGACTTTGAGGGATGTAAAGCTGTGCTGGCTTCAATATGTTGATTTGATTTACTGTTCGTCTACTGTTTGCTGATTGACTCCAAATCTCATCGTCAAACAAGCATTTTGGTCACAAACATACACATAACGTTTTACTATGCCTGTGAAGACCACAGATACGTTTCCCATTTAATGTCTTATTAACTTTAAACCTAGCCCTAACCCTAAACCTAATATAATCCTAACCCTAAACCTAACATAAACCTAGATCACAGATACTTAACCCTGATATTTTAATTTAAATACAATTTAAATGTGTAGAGACACATTTCTGTAGGAACATTTCAGGCTGACAGAACGCATATGCACGCAGCAACTTACCCTTGCCAAAATCCGAATCTCAATCTCAGCAGTGACTGAGATCTGTAAACTCACTAACAATATGAAACAAAGTAAAACAGTAAGCATGCAAACTCTAGCATAAATTGTCCAACATCACTGGTTAGCATCAGCCAAGCTACGGTAGTTAACATTAGCCGAGCTATGGTAGTTAACATTGGCCAAGCTACGGTAGTTAACATTAGCTAAGCTGCGGTAGTTAACATTAGCCACGCTAGGGTACATAACATTAGTCACACTAGGGTAGTTAACATTAGCCAAGCTGTGACAGTTAACAGTAGCCAAGCTAGGGTAGTTAACACCAGAACCGCCAGGCCTTTCAGACCCCCAGTATCCACCGGAGTCAAAAATCGTTTGCCGTCATTAGCATACAAATCATCCCTATTAGCATGGACATTCTCCTCCGCAGCCTCACAATCCAGTCACCATCCAGCCTGAGCATCAGTTCATCTACTGGGTCGTCATCAAACTATATGGAATAGTCTAAAAAGAACATATTTGGTATTTTGTTTTGTGAATTATGTAGCCTAATGCATTTGTAGAACCGTAATCTTCAATAAAATAAGCAGAGAAAATTCAAATATAGACGATATGATGTGTGTGCAATTTAGTTTCTCTTTCCCTCCTAAAGTAAAAACAGTAACTTGTAATACCTTTGTTGAATTGGTAGCTGGTGACTGGTAAACAATATCGTTGCTATTTTGTTTTGTGAATAATTATCTAGCCTAATACATTTGTAGAATCTTAATAATCTAATAAAATAAGCAGGGAATAGGCTATATGAACGGTGCGTTTTGCAGGTTTCTCCAGGGGATTGTAGCGGGGCTATCGAGTTTATCGAGGGCTATTGATTCCACCGCCAATGCATAGCCCTAGTCTCCTAGATTACTGGCATATAAGATTTGTCTGTAGGTGACATTAATAGGTTATCGAAAAACCGAGAGGAGTTATTAGAAAAAGACAACGTCCGAAACGGTATTGTTTGTAATTTCGTTTTGTGAATAATTTTTTTTGCCTAATACATTTGCAGATTATTAATCTTTAGAAAAATAGAAAATTCAATAGAGAGACGACAGGATGTGTGTGCGATTTAGTTTCTCTTTCCCTCCTAAAATAAAAACAGTAACTTGTAATACCTTTGTTGAATTGGTAATTGGTGACTGGTAAACAATATCCTTGGTATTTCGTTTCTTGAATAATTATTTAGCATAACACATTTGTAGATTTACATTTTAGATTTACATTTGATGAATTAGCCTACACAATAAGCTGAATCTCCTATTTAAAAACGGTAACGTGATAAGTAGCCTATATCGTTTGTATTATGTTTCAATAATAGCCTAATTAAGTTTTTGAATGGTCATGGAAATCTTGTATTTCATTTGTAAGTTCATTCAAATTCAAACAAGTTCTGATCATTCATCTGGGAGTACCGCACATTCATCCATTGACATCATGCATTCTGTTAGGGGTGATTAGTGCCTGGGTACCATTTGGGTACCAACGCTAAGTGGTGTGGGCTGTTGGCGAACTAAGTTGGAAAACAGGGTAAAAAAACAGGTAAATAGTCTTTAAATAGTTTTCTGTTTGTCAGTTTACAATTCTGAAAACGGAACAATGTAATATACACCTATTTAGGAAAAGATATGGAAGGAGGAGTGTGTAGCTTTCCAAATGGCAGTTTTATTTTAATTACAAACTCAAATGTCAATTAGCGTTGGCATTTGGCGGTTCTAGTATTAACATTAGCCAATCTAGGGTAGTTAACATTAGCCAAACTGTGGCAGTTAACATTAGCCACGCTAGGGTACTTAATATTAGCCATGCTAGGGTCCTTAACATTAGCCACGCTAGGGTAGTTACCATTACTCAATCGTGGGTAGTCAATGTTGGCCAAGGTATCTAACGTAGCTGAGCCAGCCTGTCAACATTCATATGAAAAGCCAGATAACTGCTAACCAGTGCAGCACAGAATGTTGAGGTGTTTGTGCAACAGTGAGCAGTATCTCTAATTTTTGACAGTCACAATAACTATCAGGATTTGTCCAACATTACATTACGTTAAGTGTAGTTTTACCTGCACACACACACACACACACACACACACACACACACATCCACCCCCTCCTCTCCACACATTCACACATCTCACCTGTCATGTTTGTAACTCTAAAGTCAAAGATAATGTTTTGCTGTCAATTTTACTTCAAATGTCTGTGTGTGTCTGAGAACAGTCTTAATGTCAGCGCCTCGTGAGACATCGGCGAGGCACAAATCATGCGCTGTTCCCGGTGAAGTGCACTGTGTAGTGAAAGTGGATCCATTTGGGAGGCAGTTTATCTGTGCTACTTTCTTCAAAACTAGTGCAACATATAGGAAGTCAGGGGGCATTTTGGATACAGATGCCAACTCTTGTTTAAGAGGAACATTTGTTTTTATTGCATTGTTGGGAATGGGCTCGTAAATGTCACTGGCAATGACTACAACTGTTGTATTTGGAGCGCGTGACGAGTAAAATGTGATTTGATTTGGACACAGAAGCTTTCGGATCAAAACGATGGGTTTGATATTCTCCAAGCTTTTTGAGCTGCGCAGTTTGAAGTTTGTGAGTGGGTGCGTGCGTGTGCGCGCGTGTGTTCGAAGGATGTGGTGAAAGAAACTGCAATAAATTTGAAGCAAGCTTTCAATAATTAAGATGGCTTGCAAAAAAATGGAAAACAGCACTGGTATGAAGGAATGCTTTGATAAAAGTCAAACACCACACACACTCGAGTAGCTTCATCAAAGTTTTAAACTGGAGTAATTGACGTTCTCACAAACTGGCAGTCGGACCCTTTTTCTCTCTCTCTTCCTCTGTTTCCCACTTTTCTCCCTTTCCCTTCTTTCCTCCCTTAATCGCTCTCCTCTCTCTTGAGTCGGTCGGTATTGTTGTATTGTGTTGTAAAATCCAGATGAATAGAATTTCTATTATACTGATTAGTTGAGGATGTAGTCAATTTCCAGTGAACTCCACCATGTTTATATGATTTGTGAGCCTGGATACAAAGCACAATAGCACACACCATTGATATTTTCTCCTCTTTGGGATCTATGTATCTAGGAAATGAAGATAATGAATGGAGAATGGCTGCAGGCACTTGGTTCTTGAGGCAGGGGTAATACAGGATATGGCTGACGGATACGTACAATACGTTCAGTCTGTCTGTCCGTCTGTACATACATCGTTCTGTCTCTCCGTCCATCTGTCTTTCGGTCTCTGCCCTTGTGTCTGTCCCTCTTTTCTTCTGTCTACCTTTATGTATGTCCGTCTGTTTTTTTTCTCCGTTTGTCTGTCTGTCACTCTGGCTGTCCGTACGTCTGTTTGTCAGTGCGATCCACATTGCCGTTAACTGAACGCATGCAAATAGCAGAACCACCTACTGTATACACACAGCAGACACACACAGCACACACACACAGCAGACACACACAGCAGACACACACATAGCAGACACACACACAGCAGACACACACACAGCAGACACACACAGCAGACACACACACAGCAGACACACAGCAGACACACACAGCAGACACACACACAGCAGACATACACAGCAGACACACACAGCAGACACACACAGCAGACACACACAGCAGACATGCGGCAAAGGGGGTGTTGTTAAAACGTGTGTGAAAGCCTGCAGCAACAAACAACTGCCCGGTCAAACTCACCTCTCCAGAACTGACAGAGTTAGAGAGACAGACACACACAGAGACACTTCACAGATCCCAAATCACACACACCTACACACACAAACACAGTGAGTGGTAGAGACAACCTAGATGGTTTCTGTGGAGCCTCCAACATAAACCACAATAACAAAAGGTTGTTCATATACTTTTGTCCAATTACAGTGTGTGGCATTGCTTCGATTTACTCTGTGCCCGAGAGGGAATCGAACCCGCAACCCAGAAGGCAGTCAATTGACAGGCTCACTCCGTACTGCTTTGACTTAATGCGTACCATTAGCTGTGAGCTTGACTGAACTGCTTTAAACACACACTACGTCAAACAGAGTTACGCTCCCTAAAATGTTAATAGACTCATTTACTTAAAAGATCGACAGAACATAAAATAAAGATATGTGCATAAAACTCCTGTCCTCAGGAGAGAAATGGATGCTACTACACTGCTCGTCCTCTCTTTCACTTACTCTCTCTCTCTTACTCACTGTTTCCCTTTCACTCTTTCTTTGTCTTGTTCTCCTACTTCTTGTTCTACCCTTTCCTTTCTGTTTCTGTCTGTTTAGATCTTTTTCCTAAGCACACAGGGTACCTATTCAGAAACCTAATGAAATGTTTTATCATTGAGGAGAATATGCCCAGCATTCTACCCCCTTTCTCCCTTCCTCAATCCATCCATCCATCCATCCCTCCCTCCCT
>JACXGI010008548.1:0-26790 GCA_016801175.1 Esox masquinongy | reverse complement strand
ATTTTTTGGGGGGTCTTTCTGATCTGTGGGAAATGTGTCTCTAATGCGGTCACGCATTTAGCTGGAGGGAGTAAGTGCAGCTCCACTTACACCTAATTTTGTGGGCACAGTGCACATAGCCTTGTTAACTCTTTAAGAGCCGGGTCTGGCAATGGCTGCTTCTCTTAATAGTAAGGCCATGCTCACTGAGTGTGTGCTTACTCAGTCACGTGGTCACATATTCTGCCACTTTGTTCTTTCCCTCCCTCTCTCCCAGAGAATTAAACTGGCCTGACAAAGTCCTTTATCTGACTGTCTGTTTGTGTGATTTGTGGAGAGCTGCATAGTTGTTTATCTATGAACTTGGTAATGACGAGTCTGGCATCACAGTGTTTCCGATGGTAACAGCAGCATTCCCTGACCAAAGCGTTGTAGTTAACTGGACTGACATCTCTCCTGTGCGTTGGGGGATTATCTGTAGGTCTGCCCATCCAAGACAGTATTTCTCATTCCCTTTCCAAGCTGCCTCAGTCTGTTAGATGTGGTGTGTGAGCACATGGGAGTAATGCTGTGTTCCGGGGCCTTCCGTCTCCCCTCCGCCTCCACACCTCTCTCCCAGAGAAGGAGACAGACTGAGAAGCAGCAGCTAGTATGAACGGATGTTGTAGGTACATGATCTGGGTCCCTATGATCTGATTGACTTGGAATGGCTCTGGGCCAGGCCTGGGGATTTACCGTAGAACACTGCCCCCTGGTGGAGCTGTAGCAGAATAGTCTGGACTGGTGATGTGGGGATTTTCCTACTGTCTACTCTACCAGTAGTTTTCAAACCTCTCTTAGGAGAACCCCAGGCTTTCCACTTCAGCTGTAGTCCTGAACTAGCAAAGCAGATTCACTAATCAAGGGCTTCATTATTAGTAGACAAGTTGAATCAGGTGTGCTTGCTCAGGAGTAGTTCAAATATCCGGATGGTCTGGGGTTCCCTGTGGAGAGAACATCTACTATGCCATTCCAACTATTTTGGATTCCTCATACGTTTAGGTGCGATCTGGTAACATGATGATCCTATTGGTCAAATTGACGCGCTCCTGCAAAAACGCGCTGTTCTCAAAAATCGGTTTGACCTTGTGTAAAAGTGATCTCATCCTGTCTTAAGACCTGTCACCAATCCCAGTAAGAATGAGGTTCAGGGGTGCAGCAGGTTGTTTGGGGAGGGGGGAAGCACTGCTTTTTTCCAATAGGCTAGAATTGGTTGTCACTCGTATTTCCGTCTTCTAAACCACACTTTTTTTTTTTACGTCGGAAAAAGATTTTCGACGGGTGATCACGTGCCCGGAGTGCATCTTTAACTTGTGGAACATCTAGCTTCATGAGAATTGCTAAATCAATCTAAATCAAAACTCTCTCTCTCATCACTTCCAGGAGTCTCCCCAGGACAGTGCCATCACCAGAGACATCAACAGGACTTTCCCAGCTCACGACTACTTCAAAGACACTGGAGGAGACGGCCAAGACTCACTGTACAAGATCTGCAAGGTGAAGAGGTGGTTAGCGGTGTTGGTGGCCTGAGGTGTAGTAGGGGTGGTGTCAGTTGGGTTGGTTTTGTAGTAGAAAAGCGTTTTTATCCACAAGCAGCAAATGGGGTTTTCAGGAGAAACATGAAAACCTTTCCAGACATTGCAGAAATGACCCCACTCAAAGATTGGTTGGAAAATGAGTCAAATGGCGCTTTTCCATTGCATGGTACCGGCTCAACTCTACTCGCCTTGACTCTACTCGCTTTGGGAGCTTTTCCACCACATAGTACCAGCTCGACTCGGCTCTACACGCCACGCCTCGGTTCGGTTTCCACTGCAGAAAGTACCCTGTGCCCACCCATAGTGACATCACCAATGCGACACACACGGGAACAACAATGGTGGATATCGTACACCTGATACCTGGCAAAAAACCGGCATTTGCCAACAAACGTAAACCCTGCAGTGAACAGAAAAATGTGTTAAATGAACTCCATCAATTTTCTTTTAAATTGACAAGCTTTGAAAGTAAAGTGGCAAATCAAAAGTAAACTAAATCTGGATAACATGGTCACAGACCCTGTTTGAAAAAGTAGAATAGAATTATCGCCCTGCAGTATAAAAGATGACATATCTGGAATGTTCTGTTAGATTTAAGTGTATACACCTAACAACTCAACACCAACACATTTAAAACAACCTACATAACCCCTTTATCCCGATTAAAAGGTATAAGTAATTGCCTTATTAATTGCGGGCTATAATACCACGCCGACTGACTCAAGAGTAGCCTAATGTACACAAAGCAGCGTTTATACTGGTAGTAGCGAGGAAGTACGCGTGAGCAGTAACTTTGTTCTTAATACATTGCAGACTGCAAAAATGGTTAGAAAGCCTGGTAGGCTGCTTCTGTTTGGCTTGACATTAATACTTTGACCAGTGTAATGTATGCCAGTTAGCCTATAGAAAAACCCAGAGGAAAAAGACGAGGTCCTTTTGTAGGCTACAAAAACAGCGTGTCTTTGTGGGTCTCTCACAGGGATAACGAGTTGATTTCAACGCCAGTGCATAGGTCCAAACCAAGAGGAGATTTGGGAAAATATGATCGCTTAAATTACAAGTCTGGTCCTATGCACTGGCACTGAAATTAACCCATTTCAATGCAAGGACTCCTGGGACAGACCCGCAAAGACACGCCGTTCTCGTCTCAAAACCATTTTCTGACACTGGACCGCTAACAGCAGAACAGCTTGTTTTGCTTTGCTGCACGCTTTGAGTCACTCTTGTCCAATCAGATGTCTTCCATGTTTCCACGTCACTTTTTGGTATCGCCTCAGCTACGAAGCCCCTGACTGCAGTGTGCAGTTCGGGGCCGGGCTCAATGTGGGCGGAGTCAAACGCGTTTAACCCGACCCCTTCCCGTCTCAAGCTGAGGTTCACGGAGGTGTCAGCAAAAGTGAATCTTAATCAAACCTATCCTATATAGATAAAAATATAATCCTCGTTGCTTAAGCTTTCATGAAGTTTACTCAATAATTTAATAAAGAAACTGATAAAACCCATTGGTGCAAAATAAATGTAACTTACAGAAATTAGGAGAACCAAGAACATGCAAGAGAGGGAGTGTGATGATGGAGTAGCTACAACTAATAAATCACTATGGAAAACGTGCACATGCTATCTGAAAGGAACAAAGTGGGTAGCTACATTGTAGCTAAGGATTAAAATGTGTAGTTAATTTTAGTTGTATTTGTCTACTTAAATTTTAATTGGGTATTTTTGTTTCATGCCTGAAGGTACTTGTCTGACTTTTACAGTAAGTTTCCGTTTTGATATGTTCATTTATGTTAAAGGCCTATAGAATATTTTTTATATATATATACACACACATTAAATGTGGTTGTAGTTTATTATCTGTTAATAAGCTATAATATTATTGATAAACTACACTATAAGAGAATGTTTCCACCTGTTACACGCGGTACTTTTAAGATAAGCATCTCGTCCCAGCTGCTGTTTTGGATTGTACATTTAAAACCGAGTGGGTGATAAGGGATGATCAGGTGCGTAACCAGTTTAGAGACAAACGCGACCGCTCGTACTTTACACAGCTGCAACGGTCCTCGCTGGATACAGAAGGAGCGGTGGTTGCAGCGGTAGTGAAGTACAGAAATGATAAATGCATCATGCACCATAACATCATCCTGAAGCCACAGACTCTGGCCAAACTCGTCTTTCTAAAAGTGTTTTCCAAGTTACTATAGACAGACATTTAGCAAAACGTTTTTATTTAATTTTAAGTCAGTTTTAGAGTTTCGTTTTTACAGCCAATATATGCAATGTACATGCTAGTTAAATGTTAAATGATTTGCAATTTCTTGACATGACATTGATAGAATATATTTTTGTTCCTTTTTGGCTGCGTGCTGATACGGCTTTTTTCGTTTAAATTTAATTTAATTGAAACCAACAAAATGTACTATTTTATTTTATACATTCTATAGGCAAAATGTTGTTTAAAAATGCTGAGAATCTGATTCTCTTGCCAGCCAATAGTTTATCGGAAATGCTTTACAATTTCATTGTCGAATAAAATTAATAATAAACTAATAATATAGTGGTACTTGTTTGGGTGTATACATTTTGTCTAAAAGATTGATAGACAGATCTGTAAACTATTTTAAATAATGATTACTTTGTATCCTCATTCTTTCATGTTGTTAAAAAAACAAGCTAGACTTAAAATAAAATACTGTATGGCTTTGTTATATAAAAACAAATACTGTATGGCTTGGTTATATAAAAACGAATACTCGACATACATAATCACAAAATTGACAGATTTTGTTTGAATTATGAATAAACAAAAAATGAATGGAGCGAATTTGGAGTGGCAGTTATTTTTCCTGTGAGCGAAGAGCGGTTTTGAGCAGAGCGATGGGAAAGACGTAGAGCGTTGGAACGGTGGATCAGAGCATAACCTTCGCTCGAGAGGTTACATACTCTGGCAGGTATCACTTGATGTAATATTTCTTACTATCATCAAAAATGAACTATGTTTGCATTCAACATGGTCCATGCACAAACGTGTGTTTGTATTCAGTGTGGGACTGTCAAACCTCAGATGGACAAAAAAAACGATGGCCAGGGTCAAATGTGGGTGGGGTCAAACATTTGACTCCGCCCACATTGATCCTTGCCCCAAACTGCACACTGCAGTCAGGGGTACTTGCCTCAGCTCGCTTGGAACCTCGACGGAGCAGGTACTAAAAGTATCTAGTACCAAGTACTATCCTAACTTTTGGCCAGTGGAAAAGTAAAAAAGGCGAGGCATGTAGAGCCGAGTCGAGCTGGTACCGTGCAGTGGAAAAGCTCCCAAAGCGAGGCGAAGCGAGTAGAGTCGCCTAAAAGTCTACTGTAATGCGTGCGGCTATCTAGACTGAGATTATTGACAGAATTGGTTCATTTCGTGTCCGATACTAACTAGGGAAATCCGTCAGTGGGCTAACACTTTCAAATGATAAACGTGTACACCCAGTTCCCAAACTTATTAACCGCTGCTAATGTTTAGGGTTTTTTGGGTTTAAGTCTATTCTGCTGGCCAGAGGGTATTGATCCATCAACGAGCCAGAAGCAGCGTTTTGGTGTACAGTTGACTGGGTTCATTCCCAATCTCCGATGACTGCTGGAAAGTTTTGCGGCCATCTAAGTTATTATTTCTGTCATATAGCATGTATAATTTATACACCCGGGCAAGAATGAATCAATCCTTTTCAAACAATAACCCCAGGTGCTTCTCAATAATTCACCAGCTATGTATGTATGTATGTATGTATGAATGAGTGTGTGTGCGTGTGCGTGTGCGTGTGCGTGTGCGTGTGCGTGTGCGTGTGTGTGTGTGTATATATGTGTGCGTGTGTGTGTATATATGTGTGCGTGTGTGTGTGTGTATATGTGTGCGTGTGTGTTCATGCACTTGTGTGTGTGTGTATGTATGTGTGTACTGGAGTCTATTAAATCCATGGCAGTAGTGCTGTGGCTGTTTTAGCATTGACTGTTTCAGCCAGACACCTCATTATATAAAGTAATTCATTCTATAATGAATATAACCGGGTTTTAGAGTGGGCTACAGCTCCCACTTCTGTCTTCATTTAGAGTTCAGGGAGTTTATCATCGAATTCATTAGGAAAACTGGAGTCGCGGCGGATCGCTCGGCCAAGTGGCTTAGCACAGTGCAGGCGTTGACGATAGCGGGATTGGGACTGCCTCAGGCAACCCATTCAAAGCAAGCCGCTGTTGATAGTTGATAGCTTCCGATAAACAACCGTGTTGTTTTGATGTTGTTCAAATTGAGAGAAGGTACTTTTTGATTTGACTAAAGCCTTAACGTGTGATCTCTGGTCTGCACCGTCCCCCAGGCCTACTCTGTGTACGATGAGGAGATTGGCTACTGTCAGGGGCAGTCTTTCCTGGCTGCCGTTTTGCTGCTTCATGTGAGTGACACGCGAACAACACTGAAATGATGTGCACACACTCCTGCTGTTTCTGTATGTCTCGTCCGTCTTTCTGTCTGTTTCTGTATGTCTCATCCGTCTTTCTGTCTGTTTCTGTATGTCTCATCTGTCTTTCTGTCTGTTTCTGTATGTCTCATCTGTCTTTCTGCCTTTTTCCTGTCTGTTTTTATCTGCAGTGATCTGTATCGGTTTGTGTTTGTCTCTCTTAGTATAAAGTTAATAGAATGAAACCATTTCCCCAGTTAAAATCTGCTGCCGCAACAATACTCATGAAAATGTACAATAAAGATATATTACTAAAATAGTAGGATGGTTGCGTTGAAATGACTGAGAAGCCTTTAGGCGTGACATGAAAACTTGACCCAACACTCTATCTCTCTGTTTCTGCATGTTAGCATGTCTCTCTCTCTGTTCCCTTCCTCGTGTGTCTATGGCTGTGATGAACGCTTTGAGCTGGATGAAGCTCAGGGCCCACTACAAGTCCTCTCTCTGACGGAAACACCGACACCCAGTGGACAACATGTGAGCTGCACCTCTTTGCCTGTCTTGTTGCTGACGCTGGCTCTCGGTCTTGTCTTTTGTCCCGTGTGTAGATGCCTGAGGAGCAGGCTTTTAGTGTCCTGGTCAAGATCATGTTTGATCCACGCTATGCACTCAGGGAGCTTTTCAAGCAGAACTTTGAGGATCTGCACTGCAAGTTCTTTCAGTTGGAGAGACTCATGCAGGTGAGGTGATGCACGTGTGCTCAGCCAGATATCTGGTGACCTGAAATGTTGGAATCTGTTGCATATTTCATGTGATTTTTGGATTAAAGTATTTTAAATGTGTATCACACCATCTGCTGTTTGGTTGTATCACAGGTGTTCCTCTGTGTCCGTCTCTTAACAGGAGTACATCCCAGACCTTTATAACCACTTCCTGAATGTGGGGTTGGAGGCTCACATGTACGCCTCTCAGTGGTTCCTCACGCTCTTCACTGCCAAGTTCCCCCTCTACATGGTGTTCCACATTATAGACCTGCTGCTCTGTGAGGTAGCCCTGACCTCTGACCCCCTCTCCCTGACTCCGATTCCTAACTTTTACCCCAACCTTCAGCCCTCTCTCCCTTACCTCCACTCCTCTCATCTACCCCCTTCTCTCTCTACATTATAGACCTGCTTCTCAGTGAGTTGTGGTAACCCAGTCTCCATCTCTCCTCTCACCCTTGCCCTGTCTCTCCTGCTCTCCCCTCCACCTCCCTCCTCAGTTTAAATTCCATCTACAGTGCCTCGGAAGGTATTCGGACCCTTTCACTTTCTGCATATTTTATGTTATGGACTCAATTAATAGTTCACTATATTGTATGTATTGAAAAATGTAAAAATGAAATATGTAATGTATAGACGTATTCAGACCCTTTGCCAAGTCACTCCCATTTGGGTTTAGATGCATCCTGTGTCCTTTGATCACCCTCAATATCTCTATAAGTTAATTGGAGTCGACCTGTGGCAAATTAAATTGATTGGACATGATTTAGAAAGGCACACTCCTGTCTATATAAGGTCCCACACTTCACATCAGAGACGAAACCAAGCCTTAAATTCCAAATAACTCTCTGCAGACCTCTGTGACTATGACTATTGTGTTGATGCATTAGATCTGGGAGAAGGTTTTTAAAAAATTGCTAAAGCATTGAAAGTTGTCAGGAGCACAGTGGGCTCCATCATTGTAAAGTGGAAGAAGTTTGGAACCACCAAGTCTCATCGTAGAGCTGGCTGTCTGGCCAAACTGCATAAGTAATCGGACAAGATTGGCCTTGGTCAGGGATGTGATCAAGAACCCAGAATCCACTCAAACATAGCTTCAGAATTTCTCTGCAGAAATGGGAGAACCTGCTAGAAGGACAAGCATCTCTGCAGCTCTCCATTAATCAAGCTTTATGAGTAAAAGGCATATGAAATTCCACCTGAAGTTTGCCAAAAAGGCACATAAAGGACCCTTAGAGCGTGGTAGGGAAAATATTCTTAAACTTTTAGGCCTGAATACCAAGCGTTCCGTTTGACGAAAACAAGGTACTGTTCATCACCTGACTTATACCATCCCTAGAGTGAAGCATGGTGGTGGAAGCATCATGCTATGGGGATGCTTCTCAGAGACAGTAGTGATGATGAACTAGGGCTGGGTAAAGAAAAAGATTTTCAGGGTTAAGTGAGATTCTTGTTTGGACGATCTGAAATCGATTCTTAAAATCCAGAAAGCAATTTTATTAATCTATGCATTTTCTCTTTTGTAGGCATCTTCTGACTCGAGTAACGAGTCCTTTTTCAGTGAGTCGTTCAGCTGTTCATCATTGGTTTCATATGCCGTCCTCCAGCTAAGTGCTCCGACCAACGGCTGTTTACGTTTGCAGAGAAAATTAGATCAAGCCAGGCAGAATTAGAAATGTGTTTGTAACTGATAATTAGATGCATGTTGCAATAATGAATGCAACCTGCATCTAGTTGTGATGATACATATATTTAAATGAAAACACACACTGAGGCTTTTTAAAAAAGACTCTGTAAATTTCGACTGTTTCGTTATTCGAACAGCTGGCAGCAGAGTTCTACAGCACTGGCAGTATTCATACGCTGTCCTCCAGCTCAGTGCTATGCCCAACAGCTGTTTATTTTACATTGGCAAGTCAGAGCCTTAGCTAATTTGCAATTATTTCATGGTAGTTTAGGTACTTTTGAATTATTATGGTAGTAATCTACCTTGTTGTATTAGCTAGAGTGTTCCCTGAGCACTTCATAGCCTTAATTCTCAGAGAATCTGTTATATGTTGGTATTTTAATTTTCTCTATATCCAAATTGAATTAGAATCGGGAGATCAGTTCTAGGATAAGCCGAGAAAAATACAGAGGTTCTAGAGAAAACATTATACAGAGCGCACAGAATCTCAAAATGGGGCGAGGATTTATCTATCTTTCAACATGACAACAATCAAAAGCACACAGCCAGGACAGTGATTAAGTCGCTTGGGACATTCAGTGAACTCGTGTCCTTGAGTGGCCGAGCTAAAGCCCGGATGTGTACCCCACTGGACATCTGTGGGGAGACTTGAAGATCACAGTTCATTTACACTACCCATCCATTCTGAAACAGCTTGATGGAATCTACAAGGAAGAATTGGGGAAACTGCCCAAATCCAGATGTAAAAGCTGGTAGTGAGATACCCATGAGTAAAACGCTGATATCACCGGTAAAGGTGCTTGTACAAGGCACTGAACACAGGTTCTGAATACTTATGTACATGAGGTATTTTAGTTTTTCAATAAATTGTCACACATTTTTAAAAATGTGTTTTTGCTTTGTCATTATGGGATATTGTGTGAAGATAGATTGCAAAAAAACATTTAACCAATCATACATTAAGCCCACAACACATTAGAATGTGGAGAATGTGAATACTTTCCAAAGGCACTGTATATCACTTTATATTATTACTATTATTAAGGATTAATTGAATTTACTCCATTATTTTTACTGTTTGTCATGAGTCTTCATGTGGTCATAGCACGCTATCCTGTTCACATAAGAGTTAATACTTAAAACTATTCCTCCTCACTGCTCTCTATCTCTCTCCCTCTCTCTTTCTCTTTTTCTCTCTGCCAAGCTTCCGTTTCAGGGACTAACGGTTTCTGTTTCCTCTCCTAGGGAATCAGCGTGATCTTTAATGTGGCCCTGGCTCTGCTGAAGGTGAGTTGCCCTTTTGCTGAAAACACACGCCAGTGCTTCTGTTTCATCCCCACAAACACAAACAAACGGTTCCTCCCACTCTATTCCCAATGCTCTTGGCAGCAGAAACGTTTAGAGTATTTTCTTCTGAGAGGATGTCTTGGCTAAGCCCGAGGCGGCAACAGAGCTTCTCGAGCTGGGATGCGCTTCTTCATGTCCTCGCCTCTTCCTCACCATGTTTCTCCTCCTCCTAGACCTCGAGGGAAGACCTGCTGGCCACAGACTTTGAGGGGGCGCTCAAATTCTTCCGGGTTCCGGTTCCCAAACGCTACCGTTCAGAGGAGAACGCTAAGAAACTGATGGAGCTTGCTTGCAGCATCAAGGTATTAAGCCATCGAATGTCACCCTGCAGAGGGGAAACTAAGCTAGCCTGTCCATGTTCCCACCGTGAGCTGTATTTAGAATTTAATAAGGATATCCATTAGCTACTGATACTTTAAAACTTTACCTGGTGCGCACATCAAATATATGTAAACTGCCTCAAACTGTCCGCCAGCTTCATTGCGTTTTGGTACACCAGAAGTCAATTCATTTCCAGCATGTATGCATTTGCGTTGCCAAGTTTCTTCTGGTGCATTCTGCGCGATGCCTACGTGGGATATTTCCAACTTGCGCTTCAAATTCCATGATGCATGGTGTTGGCGTGGCAACACTGAACGGTGCATCATGACTCTGTTCGGCCTGTAGGAGAAGTAACTAACCACGCCACGTCGTCCATTTGAATCTACTGGGAAGCTCTTCTCGACTGCTTTTTGTCTTCAATTTGTGTGATGTTAAGGGGTTTTAGTCATGGGTTCTTAGCTACTAGGGCATGGCGGTCTCAATGTCAGGGTTGTGGGTTCAATCCCCATGTGGGACCAGTAAACAAAATAACTGATCCCCCTCTAACTCTCTCTGGATAATCATGTTTGTGAATTTTCTTGAATGTAAATGTCCTAATAATACTGTGTAAGTAAAATGTGTGTCCTTTACAGATGACTGATACAAATAATACGATTGTTCATAGTTTACTTTTACAAGTTAATGGAAAAACTGCATGTCTTCAACGGAATGCAAATGTGGCACTTCATTCCACTGGTGAACTAATGGCTTGATTAACAGTATTAAATGGGGCTCTTATTTTAACTAGGCACTTTATATGCTCCACTAAAGATAATGTTAAGCTGATTGATGGAAAGACGTGGAAGTAGGCAAACGGGAATGAGATTTACCACTACTCCTCAACGACCAGATGAGGACAGTGTTGAGCTCTAACAAAAGCTGACGAAGTGCGGATGGTAATATTAATACTACCACTAATATGAGTAATAATATTTAAAAATATATACGCTGTTTAATAATACTTAAAATATATACACTATTTCATAATATAAAAAATATATATGCTATTTAATATTAAAAATATATACACTATTTAATAATATTTAAAATATATACACTATTTAATAATGTTTTAAAATATATGTGCTATTTAGCAGAATTGTTTTTCCAAAATGACTGACAGTCATGCATTCATGTTTTTACTCGTAAAGGTAACTTTGTTGCCGGAACCAATAATGACATACTGGATATATATATTTATATATTTATTGTTGGGAATGGAACGATATTTACAAAACAGCATTCTTAAAGAAAGGGTTGGCTAAACCGCAATACGTAACACGGTTGCGGATTGCCTGTAATGTATTCTGATTTAAACTGGTCTCTGGCAAGTCATTACAACAGGTCAGTCTCCTTCCATCTGTGCCTGTATTTAATGTCTATATATCTAACGCAACGTTCAGTATGAATAAGTAGATACTGATAAAGGATAACCATTATAACTGAATGAAGGTGGGGCATGGGCCATACTCTCTGACCCCTGCTCACTCAGGGCTGGTCACCTGAGTTTATTTCATAGCCTGATTAGGAGCTCAAGGGTTAAGAGGATCAGCCGAGATATTTAGTGGTGTGCAAATTCACATCCACACACCCCCTCACGGTGTCACCTGTTCCTCGCCCCCACCTCTACCCACCAGGGAGGTAGATATGCTGTTATTCCATCCTTAGGCCCAAGCAGTGAACCTGCTCTTTTGTTCCAGTTGTCAGAGAGAAAGGGACCGTGAGACAGACAGACCGCCCTGTGACAGTACTAATGACTAACACTTCAGTCATACCTTCATTTCCAGTGGGACACTGTGCTTGTCTCCCGGCGGCAGTTGCGGTGGGTTTTGCGCGTTGCAGGGGTTGGATTTAATGAACGTATGCATCAAGCTACATGCGGAAAAGGCTTGGCGGAAATTGCGGCAACGGGTGAAATTTGTACTGTTTGTACTGTTTTACACATACCCAGATGATGAAGTGTGTGGATTGATGCAGTAGTTGGGACATTTATATTTATACGTATTTATTTATTTAATTTGTACTTAAAACACGGTTAGAATCGACAATTCTATAAAGGTACTTATTTCCATGCGCGTGCGTGTGTGCGTGCGTGCGTGTGGTTTATATCCTTCAGGTGCCGATTCAGATTTGATCTCTAAACACACCAGCAGCAGAGCTTTAATGAGAGGTCACACTGGGGTCAAAAGGGTTTCTTAAATGCTGCTTTCACACTACTCTCTGCTACGTTTGACTTCTGCTTAGGTTTATCACGTCTCTTACAGAAAGACAACTTCAGTCAAGCTTTGTATCATTTAAAACTGTAAATATTTAAGCTACGTTTGTTCAGGTTAGTCTCATTGAGATTAAAAAGCAATATTTTTGTGCACGATCTGGCCAAAGACCGCAGCACACACACACACTCCCTTTAAAAGCAAAACTCACAACATTTTAAAAACATATATTTACATAACGAGAAAGCCAATTGTTAATTAGGGAAGTGTCATTAAATTACAGGTCAAAGCATTGACAGGCCCTCTCTTCATTGTCCATCGTAGTTTTAAGTGTAGCTTTAAACTCGCTAAAAGAAGCAACATCCTACGCCTTTCTGCAATTCCCTGCAATTGGAAGGGTCCGGTGAATAGACCGCTTTCTACCCAACTAGCCACAGCCAAAAAAATCAATTTGTGTTGTCTTAGGCGATGGTTGACGTCTGTCAGCAGGACACTAAGTACACACTCTCAAAGAGCTAAGGAAGACCAACCGACTCTCATATAGAAGGGCACAGTGATGGGGAAACCATTGGAGTTTGTACCACATCTCAGTGTCTAGCATACATAATGACACTTCCCTAGTCATTATGGAACGTCCTGGTGGAACGTCCTGGTGTGAACTGTAATTTCATCTATGTGATTCTGTAAAAGCCATGGACATTTCGCCGGTCTGTGTCTCGAATCCAGGAAGTGACAACGACCCAATCACGTCATATGTTGTGTCAGTGACTCCTCCGGGTGTGGTTCTTACGTCGTTGTGGTCTTTGATCTCAGCGCACGCCAACGCTCGGTTTTCTAATCTGATGGATGCTGACCCCGGGATGGATTGGAGCTCTGTCTTGGGCCAGACGGGGCTCCTACTGCCCTGAGCGCTCCAGCCCCTCTCGCTGTGCCCGTCTCAGTCTCAACACAAACACTGACACACACAGCTCTGAAATATTAAAGGCTAGCATTGACACGCTGTTCTAGTTCTGCAAACTCACCCATTAGCCGGAAAGCATAGCAGGTGTGTCCCAAGTCTAGCGTAGCCAGTCTAGTTGCAGTCATCACTGGCACCATTGTGGACCTGGTACTCCACAACAGACCTGGTTCTGTACCCAAGCTGTAACTGGAGGAAACCACAGTCTGTTCAATAGACCTCATTTACAACGAGCCGCCCGATGTAGAAGGACCATATTTACACCCCGACAGTGTTCTGCCAGCACGTGGATAGTGCTTGGAGAAATGGCCACTCTGTCCTCTAGCTCTTAGAACAGGGTGGCGGGGAAGTTAAGTGAAAGGGGAGACGGAGCATTAGAAAGGGGGCTGTTGATGAAAGCACGTCTGGCATCACTCAAGAACGCTTCATGGTTTTTAATTTGTTTTTTAGCAGACGGAGGCACTTCACAACGCCGCATTTACAGTGTGACCAACAACTCTGTCATTCTTGTGACGCATGCTGGTTCGGTGACCATTAGTAAACAATTGTTTCCCATGCCAATTAAGCCCAGGAGTTGATTTCAATACATATTGTTCGGTATTGACCCGGTTATTGTCAGAACGCGCCTGATTAGAACCGGAGGCTGTGTCAATTCTCCCTTTGTCCAGTAACCGCGCTGTCTGTCCTCGTCTCTCCAGATCAGTCAGAAGAAGCTGAAGAAGTTTGAGAAGGAGTACCACGCCATGAGGGAGCAGCAGGAGCAGCAGGAGGCTCCTCTGGACAGATATGAGGTACCGTCAGTCTCAACTCCAGACCGTCCGGAAAATTAACCAGTTCCCAATAAATTGCCTGTAACGACTCGATAATGGTAAATCGAACACTAGTGTTGTTTTATATCAATTAAACGATTGCTACTAGTTTAACAGCTGTTTTAACAATGATTTACAGATTAGTGAACCGATTCAATTTCCAACTTTTCGTTTCTATAGGCTGTTCATCGTACAACATCACCAAGATTCTTGCGTTGAGCAGTTGGTCTGTTGGTTGTTCATATTCTGCTATTAAGTCCAAGCTCCAGTCAGTAAATCAGTCGATCGTTCAGATTCTTCACTTTACCCCGGTTTGTGTTTTGCCGTTTGGTCTGGCTCCTATAAACATCACCCAAGAGGGATGATCGTTGCACTACACCGGAGTAATGGAGGGGAGATAGTCTCTTGATATACCGCGGTCATCATAAATCTACTTGTTAACAGTTTTAATCTCAGCCCAGTGTAATCGTTGATTATCGATGAGGTAGTAGTCCTGCCAAGAATGTCTTGAAGGGAATTTGTGTATACCAGCCTGGTCAATGTTTAATCAAGGCCTGTTCTCAAACGTTGTTATTTACAAGCATAGTTAAACATTATATATGTCACGAGCCTGAAACAGGACTCTCTCTTCCCCTCTGTCTGTCTCTCTCTTTGTCTCACACACTCTACTGCAATTCTCCCAATCTCTCTACTTTTTCCTTCTCACTGTTTGTCAGTCTCTCATTCCTAACGTCAACGTTTGTTCTCTAGAGGGAGAACCGACGTCTCCAAGAGGCTAATATGCGTCTGGAACAAGAGAATGATGACCTGGCTCATGAGCTGGTTAGCAGCAAGATAGCCCTGCGCAAGGACCTGGACAATGTAAGTTCAACCAGCACATCATCCTACAGTTTCTTTTAAGACTTGTTTAGGTGTGTAAATGTGTGCCTGCCACTGCATTCTTCTTCTATATTACCTATATACAGTGCAGTTTGGATGTATGGGAACCCTACAGGGATGGTCATTTTGTTTGTATAAAATATGAATAAATTCATAAACTCAGATTTCATGTGTGCAAAAATATGTGAACGACTTCATTTAATAGCTAGTGGCACCTCCTTTAGCAGTGATAACAAAGGAGTAAATGTCTCCTAGAACAACTAATCAGTCTCTTTTTTTCTTGAGGAATTTTTGCCCACTCCTTACAGAACTCAGCCAATTGAGTGAGGTTTGAGGGGTGTCTTACATGTACTGCCCGCTTTAAGTCCTGCCACGACATCTTGACTGGAATATAGGTCAGGACTTTACCAATCCACTCATCTGTGTAGAGAATCGACTTTTAGAACCATTGAGGTTTATTCTGGTTGTCTCTGGCAAATTAATATGGGCAGTTTGGTTGTTTTTTGACAGCAGAGGTTTCTTCCTAGCATCCTTCCCATGAATGCCATTTTGATTCAGTGTTCTTGTTATAGTTGAAACATGCGCCGTAACCAGAGGTGCAGCAGGGGAGGTCTGCAAATCTCCAGATGCTATGTTTGGGTCGGAATTTACCGGATTTATTCTTTGTCTTGTGGCTCATGGGGATATTTTGGAAGCGTGTCCCCTACTTTGCTGAGTTGCTGTCATGTTAAATGTTCTCCGTTTTTAAATTATTTGCTTCACAGTGGACTGGTGGAGCTCAAATCTTTTTGAGATTTTTCTATAGTCCTCCCCTCACTGATGTGCTCTCACTACCATCTTTCTGATGTCCTGTGATATCCTTTCCTCTCTGCATGGTGAAAGAAACACCAAACTGTCCAGGTTTTTTGTCTCTATTTAGTCCCGCCTAAATTCTTTGCGACAGATCCCTTCCCATCTTTGATTGGTTCATTTTGTACCCAATTATTTACCCACCTTATTCTACTTACCTACTTGATTTAACTAATGCAACTTGGGATTCACTTATATCTGCATCTAATTCCTTTTTAATTTTGTTTTTGTACTACAACCTTAATTTCCTCTAAATCAACATATGGAATTGTTAGCTTTAAACCTGTTACTTCAGGTAAAAATAGAGACTGGTTGTGATTAAATAAATACTTCATGGTGAATACTAAATAATCTATATTTGCACAAAGGGTTAAAATACTATATTATATAAATCATTTATCTATTGAGCATATTTTACTGTGGTGTAATGATAGGAAATGTTGTTTAAATTTACTGAGACTTCAGAAAAACTATTCAGACCTCTTCACTTTCTCCACATTGTGTTGTATTGTAGACTTAATTGATAATTGATTACATTATGCCCGTAACGTCACGCACGTAACGTCACGCCTGTAACGTCACGCCCGTAATGTGATACTGCGTCCCCCATGCCTCACAGTAGCATGGCTTTAACAGAACGCTAAAACTGGTATGTTGATGGACCTTTCAGCCTTATATTTCAGTTTTCTATTTTGAATACATCATATTATTTCACAAAAATATCCACTTAAAAGTTTGGATTATAGTGTGTAGATGAGGGGAGAATCTAATTTAAATGCATGGAACTCTAAAGCACTTACACAACAAAATGTGAGAAAGTTTAAGTTTGCTTTCTGTAGGCAATATATATATATATATATACACCAAGTCAATTAAACTTCAGGGATATCAATCTGTCTAGTTAGGAAGCATAAGCGATTGTGAATCAATGTCACCTCTTTTGGTGCAAATGAAAGTGACAATAGGTGCACTGGAGAGGTAATAGCAAGACAACCCCCAAAAAGAGAATGGTATTGCAGGTGGTAGCCACAGACAGTTGCTCTCTCCTTACCCTTCCTGACTGATTCTTCTCTAGTTTTGCGTTTTGCCAGTGTCCTTGTCACTACTGGTAACATGAGTCGGTACCTGCAGCCCATTCAGGTTGCACAGGCAGTCCAGCTCCTCCAGGAGATGATGGCACATCCATACGTGTCATCGCAAGAAGGTTTGCTGTGTCTCCCAGTACAGTCTCAAGAGCATGGAAGAGATACCAGGAGACGGGCCGTTACACAAGGAGAGCAAGGAGAGCATGAGGGCCCGATGTCCTATAGTGGGACCTGTGATCACAGTCCAGCACCATGCAGCTTGATTTGCATTCACCAGAGAACACCAGAATTGGCAGGTCCGTTGGTGCCCCGTTCTCTTCACAGATGAGAGCAGGTTCACACTGAGCACATGTGACAGACGTGAAAGAGTCTGGAGACGCCATGGTGAACGTTATGCTGCCTGCAACATCATCCAGCATGACCGGTTTGGCGGTGGGTCAGTGATGGTCTGGGGAGGCATATACTTCGAGGGTCGCACAGACCTCCACGTGCTAGCCAACGGTACCCTGACTGCTGTTAGGTACCGGGATGAAATCCTCAGACCCATCATCAGACCTTATGCTGGTGCAGTGGGCCCTGGGTTCCTCCTGGTGCAGGACAATGCCTGGCCTCATGTGGCCAGAGTGTGTAGGCAGTTCCTGGATGATGAAGGCATCGATGCCATTGACTGGCCCTCACGTTCCCCAGACCTGAATCCAATTGAGAACCTTTGGGACGTTATGTATCGGTGCATCCGATGCCGCCAAGTAGCACCAAAGACTGTCCAGGAGCTCACTGATGCCCTGATCCAGGTCTGGGAGGAGATCCCCCAGGACACCATCCGCTGTCTCTTCTGGAGCATGCCCAGATGTTGTCGGGAGTATATACAGGAACGTGGGGGCCATACACACTACTGAGTCACATTATGAGTTGCCGTGACGAAATTCACGCAAGTTGGAACAGCCTGTGATTTCAGTTGTTTCCTTTGATTTTCAGTGTGAGTTTGAATTCAGCCCTCAATCGGTTGGGGATTTTGGATTCCATTGACCGTTTTGTTCTCAACGAATTATACAATGTACAGTAAAGATTTTGATCTTTAATATATTTCCTTCATCGAGACCCGATGTGTGATTTAAGTGTTCCCTTAATTTTTTTGAGCTGTGTATAATAACTTATACGCTAAGTGACTTAGTGTATATGTTATTCAACACATTTCCATATTCGGAGCACCATGCTATACCAACTGGGTTAGGAAGGACTGCTAGATGTGGTATTTGTTTGATTTGGTATTATCCATTGTCACTGTACCTGTGTGTGCCCCTCAGGCTGAGGAGAAAGCTGATGCTCTGAACAAGGAGCTGCTGATGACCAAACAGAAGCTGGTGGATTCAGAGGATGAGAAGAGACGGTTGGGGGAGGAGTCTGCTCAGGTCTGACTGGATATCTGTCTGGCTCTCCTGCTGTCTAGATATGTCTTTTTCACTCTGGCAGGCTTGCTGTCTAGCTGGCTGGCTGGAAGTCTGTCTCTGACTGGCAGCCAGTCTAGCTTTCTGGCTGCCTGTTTGACTCGGGCTGGTTTGCTGTCTGTTTGTTTGGTGGCTGTATATCTGTTTAACTCTGACTGTCTAGCTGTCTTTCTGTCTGACGCCCAGTCCATCAGTCTGTAGCTGACTATGTATATACATGAAATTAAAAAATTAAGTTAGTCTTGGAAGGACAATAGAAGTTCACTCACAAAGGGATTTGATGTGTTTCTGAAATGGCAAAATAATGACTTGAAAGTAAACTGCCATTGTCCTCCTGAGACTTCCTGAATATTGTCTCAGTGTGCATGTTGGAATCCACCATGACTGGAGAGCAGGGCTATTGCATCCTTCTGCCTGTCTCTCTATATGGGGGGTTGGGGTTCTGCAGTGGCCCCCGTCTGCATTCCAAGGACATTACCTTGTCCCACACCTGTCAATACCTTCTCCCGCTACTTTATTTAGTATGACGTGTGCAGTGCTCTCAGGGGGCATGTGCCCTTGCCACTGTCCTCTTGATTACTACATTACACTCCGCCTTGAGTGTGTGTGTGTGTGTGTGTACCACTCGTTAAGTGTTTCTCTGCTATAGGCAGTATATACAGGTCCAAGGACACTTGAGTCCTGACGGAGATGAGATCTCTTATATTGCAGGTCAGAGGTCAAGTTTACAACTACAAGTGTTATTAATTCTGGATTTAATATAAATTTGACACGTGTGGTTGTGTGTGTGTGCGCGTGCACGCGTCCATGTGTGTGTCCACAGCTGAAAGAGATGTGCAGAAGGGAGCTGGACAAATCTGAGTCTGAGATCAAGAAGAATGGCTCTATCATCGGAGAGTACAAACAGGTGGGGGCAGCAGGAGATCTGCGGGGTTTTCAGATCCATTTTAGATATTTGTCAAGTAGTTTATTTTTAACCCACAAAATTAAAACATATTTATATCTTGCCTTAGAACTTCAGATGAAAATTCACCGTCTGGCATCTGGTACGTTCACAGAAACGTTGATCAATGATCCAAGTAAAAAAAAAAAAAAAAAGTATATTCTGTATCTTCCCTGATGAAAGCATCCCGTCAGCCACTTAACACAGCTTAATTTCATATGTGTTGATCTAAACTGACAGAATGTAAGCAATGAATCCTGTCCAGGTTCTTTATCCCTCAATGCAAACATCAGGTGACATGCACAAAGCCAGACTACACAACGCTGGGAGCACAAGGTTCCGAATGCTAACAGAAATTGTCCCACTATTTTTAAAGCTGTACCTTTCACAGGAACCAAAAATTCTGAACAGCAAAGTAGAAGATTAGAGGAAATGATCAAATGGATGGTGATTGTAGGCGGGCAGTGCCTACGTGTTGGCTGAAAGCTTCTCTTCAGATCAGGAAGAAAAGAGGTTCTCGCTGGTCCCGGGTGGGGTGCTCATGTGGTTTTAATAGGCTAACTGCCACTGTGATTTATGGTAGAGGATGGTAATTGGCTCATGTGAACTGAGCTTTCACACACCCACACACACACACACCAGGAACAGGTGGCTGACAGACAGGGAGATGCAGGTACAGTAGATTAATTTGTACCCCTCACCAAAACATGAAGACCAAGGAGCTTTCAAAACATATCCAGTTCCAGGAAGTGCAACCCCCCCCACAAAAAAAGGTATATTTTTTTGGGAAAATACTGTATGCTTTAATGGACATGAAAGCGGTAAAATATTTTGTGCTGAAAGAGCTGTGGACTGGATTCGAACCTACACTGTAGCAGTATATGTACACCAGAGGAAGCACAGGAAGCACGTCTTATACAAAAACCACTTATCTTTTAGAACAACCTGCATCAGTGTGCAAGAGCTGTAATTGCTACCAAAGGTGGTTTTACCAAATAGGGAGTGAATACTTTACGTATTTTACCTGTAATATCACATAGAACTAGTGCACATTCAGTGTTGTATGTGGTGTTAATCAAAGGGAGAGAATCCCAATTAAAATACTTTTAATTGCACATGGCAACACAAAGTTCTTGGGGGCAGGCTTTGTTCTATCCCAGTACTAACACGCCTGATTCCGTAATCAAAGCCCATTGGTGAATTGGAGGTGCTTGAACTGAGCTTGTCCAAATCACTTAGTGTGCTGGTTGGCTATCTATATTGGGTTGGTAGAGGCGAGAGTGAGGGGATGTCTGAGGGAAAATGATCTAAACCCTTTATAACCTGTTCACAATAAAGCACTAATTATGCCCCACCTAAACTAGCCCCTTTCAAAAAACCTCTAGCCTATAAATTACATTTTTCTCTGGGATCATTTAACACATTTTGTTAATTTCACTTGCTTATGCGGGTTAAAGAATTTCTGTTTTTTGTGTGGCATAACACTAAATGCTCCGCCTCACTATTTTAACAATGATGTAGTTGCCTCAATGAGCCAGGCATTGTTCTCTAAATGAAGATGTGTGTGGTGTCGCCATGGTGACAGAGAGTGCAGAGTGTGATGGATAGGGTGTCTGGGGAGGGGGTCTAATTCATCAAATGTTTCCGGTTAAGACGGCTAATTTGCCATCGTTCTCCCTACATGTTTGTGACCGGTAATGAGCATGCGTAATGTTGGGTCGTGTTTATGAAGGCACTCAGTAACAAAACTGTTTCCAATGGAAAACCAGAACGACTGCTGGGTTATACATGTTGGATTGCCCTTAGTGTTTTAATGTCTCATGCCTCAGTCAGTGCCTCAAGACCCCCCTGAATTTGGTGTGCTAAAGATCCCACAATGCATCTTTACATGTGAAATGGTAAAGCATTTGCTTATCTGCAATTACACATATCAACAACAAGGAGGAGTGATGGGTAGGTGTTTAAGATTCATCTTGTATGTGGAGTTGACTTCTGTGTTCTAACTTTTGACCTTTTTCATATGTGCTAATGTAGATCTGCTCCCAGCTTAGTGAGCGTCTGGAGAAACAGCAGACATCCAACAAGGGCGAGCTGGAGAAGATTCGGGTGAGACATGGCACACGATCTCATGACCCTACTCTATTCTATTGAATGACACATGGCTACTTGCCTGGCGACTCCCAACTGACATTTTTCACAGCTCTATCGTTCTCTACACACATCAGTCTGAGACTGGTGTCGTTAAAGTCAATTCTGTTGACTTTAAAATTTGTGGTGTAGTATGATCAGATTTTAAAAAGCAATGACACATTTCTAAAATGTACCTTTACCCTGGAGTGTTTTGGCTCTGGCCCAGCTCATTGTTTTCCAGTACTGATCAGAATGGTTGATTTTATTTCATTTTTTTGCTGTCTAGATTTTGTCTTGGGGTAGCATTTGGCCGGAACATGTTGTAGGAGTAGTCAGGCAACACACCCACACCAAATGACAGACCAGCGTATTTTAATCGTACTTGCTTTGTGCAAGTTAGTGTGGATTTCATTTTTTTTACCGTAAGCTTAGTGAGTTCATATTCCTTGCTCATTTATTCCATCTTTATGCATGCAGGTTAGTCTCATTGAGATTAAATCTCTTTTACAAGAGACCACGCACCGTGGAATTTAAAATGTGTACTATTAGCAAACACGATTAGAGCCACAGCCTAATATTCAAACCTCGGCAGTCTTGTATGAGAATGAAGAGATTAGGAGATAGAATCCACTTCTATCCCCATTTTTGATGACCGTAGCAGAATAGCCCAGCTCCTCCTCTCCCCCCTGTTCCTGTAGGTCTCTGGATGGTGATAGCAGCTCATAATGGAGTTGCATTAGAGCTCCTCGTTTCCACACTAGAATATGGTGTTTGGGGTGGGGGAGAGAATGGGAGAGCTCCCAGAGCAGACTGTCTCTCCCGTGGAGGACTGGCCCTCGGCCTGCCACATAAGGCCTCTCATCACCCCTCCTCGCATTCAGTCCCACTGCTCATTAGTGCTGCGGTAGCCTGTACTTACTCAATCCACATGGCACCCGCTGGAGAAGAATGACAGGTGATAGAGGGGGAGAGACTGAGGAAGAAGGGGAGAAAGGGGCCGCTGTGGGAGCAAGTTGGAAACGTGTGAATCCACAGCAATGCGGTTCTGTGAGCTGCGATCGGTTTCCACAACACTCCTCCCTGAGGTATAACCCTCACTGATTTATGTGGTGTTGTGCCGTGGTGTTACACATGACCTGGTCTAACCTGCCGCCATGACTCTCGCTCCAGTCAACGGTAGAGGGAGGGCTGTGCTAATTGCGGTGTTGTTTTCAAAGTGAGGGCTGGTCCGGGATCCAGTCAGACGTCTAGTATTATGAAGTGTGCCTTGTTTAACCTGTGTGCCGGTCACTCTTGCCCACAGCTGAAAGTGGAAGGCTGCGACAAATGCAGCATCCTATTCAACAAGGAAGGTCGTCTGAAGGCACTGAAAAAGATTAAAGAGGGCGCCGAGGAGGAGACAGATGAGGAAAAGGAGGCTCTGAAGTACCAGCTCAGGGAGATGGAGCTGGAACTGGCCCAGACCAAACTCCAGCTGGTGGAGGCAGAGTGCAAGATACAGGTATTAGGCGCTCTCCAGAAAAATGACCCCCACGCATCGGGTCAAAAGCATTTGAAATGAATGCTGTTTTATTCTCATTGTTCAATCTTATGGTCTTTCCTTACCACCAGGTAGTTCTGCAGCCCCTTGCCTAACTTCTTCCCTGTTTTCGTTTTGTCCCTGATCTCAGGACTTGGAGCACACCCTGGGTCTTGCCCTGAACGAGGTCCAGGCTGCCAAAAAGACCTGGTTCAACCGAACCTTAACCTCTATCAAGACTGTGACAGGAGCACAGGGCAAGGAGACCACTTAACCTGAGACCCCTCACACCCCCTCCTCCTGAATCTCCCCCCGATCCCCTCCCGGCGTTCCCCTTGCCTCCCCCTGGTCCGAGGAACACCCACTAACTGGGCCTGGAGCTAACCTCACGTCTACATCATGGGGGTTTTAAAAGGCTGAAAGGTACCACTGGCCCGAATGAAACATTGTACTTCATTAACAAAAAAAGAATGCGTAAAGAAAGGCTTCAACCTTAGTCTTCAAACTACTGATATTTAACAGGAAAGGGGCTCTAGGTAGCTACGGTCCTTCCATTGCAGACATGGGATATAAAACACTCCATTCTACTGTCCTGTCTACTCGGACAAACATCAACTCCAGCTGTAATCTAGGATCTAGGTACTACGAGTGCTAACAGAAACCTCCTCCGACCTTTTCACACTGAGCTTTTCTAGTTTCCGTTCAACAAGAACTTTTTCTATACATGTATGACTATGAACATGCCTATGTGTAGATGTGTCCTGTATGTCTGAAGATTCAGCACACCAGTGTGTGTGCATGCCGGTTCATTTAACGTGCGTGTGAGCGTTAAGGCGCGTGTTTGTATGACTCCTGATGTTTCCCCGAGTTTGGTTTCCCTGTGAAGTGTATTGCTAAGCGTATGAGAGGACCCGCTTGCTGTATAGTCGAGATGGGTGCTATATGATAATGATGCTGATTTTATTGACGAAGCCTTGACACGAAGGTCGAGATGAACACGATCACAGAGTAACAGTAGATAAGCAGCCTGGCGTCTGGCCGGTCAGTCTGGCTGGTTGCCGCAGTAGCAAACGGAGGCCACTAGTGGGCAGTGTCCTGGCGCTGTTGTCACAGTGCATATGCAGGGTTGGGGTTGAAGCATGAGCGCAGAGGCTGCAGGCAGATATGGCCCTCCCTTGGCTCAGACTCCACCCACAGGTATAGAAGACCTCCCCCTTTTGGGACTAACTCCTCCCTCCACCTCTGCGTCCGAAATCGCGGCCTTTTGTTCCCCTGTCAAAGGTAGCGTACTATACATGGAATAGGCCGACACACCCCCGACTCACTTCTCCGGGGGTTCTCTAACCAGGGGCACATTGTAGAATGACTTGAATAGAGATTCTACATATAAGTGGCATGTTTGTTCTACATTGTGTATTTCTATCTGAACGGTCTCTCTTTAGTGTCTGTGCCCATATTGGGGGAGGTCCTACTGGCTGTCTGGGTTTCATGGGGGGGCTTTGCACCTTATTATTCATATTTATATAATGTATGGGATCGGGCTGAGCTTGCTTAAGTCTGTTGGTATCAGTCGAAGAAGGAATGCCTGTGCAATGTACCGAGAACAAAAAAGCCGTTCGATAAGGCACTAGGTTGTACATAAGAAGCATTATGATGATTTGTTTTTGTTCATTATTTTGTATTTCTACTCCCCTCTGTAATTGTACTAAAAATAACATTGCCTAAAATAATGACATACCTTGTTACAGATTAACGATGACCACGATATACATTATTTTATTTTTTTGCTCAAAGCTTCTGTCGTCTAAAACGTCTGACAAACTGCTGTCTCGTTCATTACATGCCAAAATGTACCTTCATTCATCCAACATTACTGAACGTGTGGAACATTGTACTAGTGTAGGTTTCATTGTTGTGTATACTTCATGAATTTCAATATAAAGCTATGAACACACTGATCTTTGTTTCACTTTGTATTCAATTTTTAAGTGTGGGTGGATTGTAAACTTTAAAGCTAGACTATTTCTTCTCTTCCAAGCATTTTGTCACATTCAGAGGGATCCTATAAATTCACTGAATTTGTGATCAATAGAAGGAATATCCGATTTGGTTGCTCTGCCAATTCTAGCAAAGCAGAAATTTAACATTTCCCTGTCTTTCTGGGGCAAGCCATCAAACTATACTGCCTTGAAAATATGTTTTAAATGACCACAACTGCACCCTATTCACTATGTAGTGCACTAGTTGTGACCAGGCCCTTGGACAAGTAGTGCCCTGTAAAGATTCCCATTTGGGCACCCCTCCTACAGTATCCTCCCCGAAAAGACCTTGAAAGACCTTCAATACAAACAGGTTTCTCCTTTGTGCTCTTTTTAGCATCATCATCCACCTTTCCTCTTTTCAACCCTTCCTCTCTCCATCTGTCTGCAGATGAAAAGGGGCCATAACTCAGGGGCCCAGTTGCATCCATACCTCCCTCTCCTTCCCTTCCTTCATCCCAAACCTTTATATTCAGCTACAGAAATTGGACAATGAAGGAGACTAGAGAGTGGAATACAAGACTGACAGGTACTGTGAAAGCTAGGTAGGAGTGGCCCTGCTTAAAGACAACATTATTTGGGTTGTTCTCTAAGCAGGGCAACTAACAAAAACAACTTTTTGTTAGGGTAAAGGTCCAGAATGCAAATAAAATATAGAATGTTTTCCAAAAAAACAAACATGCAAATTCACTTTTTACCAATTTAACTTACTTTGAAAGAGAAAATCTGAGTTAGCGCTGCTAGCATAATATCCTGCTGCTAGAAGAACGGTAATGAAGCCTCAAATGGCCGTCACTAGTTTTTGCTGATTTTAGTTGTGTTTATAGATCTGTTTTCTTTAAATTTAGGATTAACTATATTCTTTTCTACCTGATCAACATTTTCAAAAAAAAAATAGAAAAGTGATAACTACTAAATATTCTTTATGCAATGCTCTCATGTGTTATGGTTTACTTTTCACAAAGTCTGGTAAATAACTATTCTCTACCCAGTAGTTGGACGTGTTTGAGAGAATCAAAATTGCAATGTATCATTGTTTAATTGGGACAGGATGTAAAAAGTACAAAGTAAAAGTACTCAGCTGGTTTGGCTGTGTTCACCAAGTATCTTCTTAATATCTAAGTAACCAGGTAAAGGGAGTTCAAAACCACCCAGTGATCAATTAAACAAAAAGGAAAAGTGTAAATGATCAATTAAGGTCATTGAGTAGTTACGAACTCTGGTCATTTGGCTGTTCCTTAGGAACTTCCCCAAACTGGTCAACATAGCCGAGTACTTTTACTTTGTACTTTTTACACCTCTGAATTGGGACTGACTGAATGATCTACAAATCTGCCATCCTTAGTGATGAGAAGTGATTTGTAGATCAGTCAGTCTATTTCTATGCTCTTGAACATGGCCATTGTCAGTTTATGCCACGTAAACATGCTATCAGAAATTAGTAACATAGGATGAAAAATGAACATAAGTTATTTGGCGGTGAAATTGAACGTAGGTGAAATTGACGTAGATTGTTTTGCGTAGAGATTTCTATTGGCTGATATTGAAACTCAGGATCCTCTTTCTTTTGCAGTTAAGAAATCAAAGTTTTTCTAGTCCTGACTACTATGTAACGGCAGTATTTGCAGTGGTAAAGGCAGAGTTAGGGCCACTAGCTTATGTCACTGCCTCATTCGCCTGTTGCCCTAGAATGAACATCCCCTTAACACTAGTAGCCATCAAGATGTAGACAGTTTATTTGTAAGTGGAGTTTGCAAGTCACTAGTGTATA